>JADBJO010012129.1:86908-111908 GCA_016801955.1 Conus betulinus
GGGTAGAGGCAAAGGGAGATGAAGGTGGGGGGTACCATTGGAAGGGGAGGTTGGGGAGAAGGGAGGGCATGGGGAAGAGTCTAGGTGACCGTGTTGAGACACTCCAGGTAAACAGTACATGATTTGTTATTAAACCAGAATGATTCACATCAAAGTCTGTCCTTGTCCTCTGAGAAAACATTTTCTATATTTATACATCAGAGATCATAAAGGGAGTGATTAATCTGGGGGAAATATCTGGTTACTAGAGTTCCAGTGTTCTTTTGGATGTTTGATCCGCGTTGGTAAAAAAAAAAATCTTTAAGTTTCCCCAGCATACTGGCTGTGTGGGCATTTGCTGCAAAACAGTAAATAGATGTTGCTGGTTAAACAGTCCACGTGGTGTCGGATGGCGAATGATTCTCCTGTTACTGTACTTTTGAAGTTGGCTCTTTTACTAAGCGTTCTTGGCAGATCACACATTTTCTACCACACGGAAAGCACCCGGGTGGTGAAGCATCCAACTGTCGGGTGGGAAGTGTAATGGGCATACACATACATACACATACATACATACATACATATATATATATATATATATATATATATATATATATATATATATGTGTGTGTGTGTGTGTGTGTGTGTGTGTGTGTGTGTTGAAGTCACAAAAAAAATTACTCATTTTATTCATTACAACCATATTGGACCAAAAAGCCTGCATTTTCTCTAAAAACTGGTTCTTTAGAAGTAAAGTGTGTAAGCTCTCATTTCCCATATTGCATGCTTAGGCTATTTTCAGCACATGCTTGCGAATACATGAAATGACTGACAATACTCATCTTGATCAAACAGTCACCTTCTTTGTTCCACTCTTTGTCATTGTTGGAGTTTTGTGCTAAATTGCCATTCTACAAAATTCAGACTTCTTCCCAATCAAAACCTTGTGAATGACTCCATTTCCATGATAAATACAACTGAAAATGTATAGAAATTATCTGGTAGTCTGTTTCAATTGAGTATTTTTTTTAATCAAAAAAATCATATCAAAAAAAAAACTCATGTTGACAGCCAGGCGAGAGGATAGCCAGTTGTGTTTTGTTCTAATTTTCAAGACAAAGTTCTCTGCTCAGACACAGTCTTGGAGAACCAAATTCATGTGAAAGGCATGAAATGCCTGCTATTCATTCATTATAGAATTATATCATGCTGTTATGTAATTATTATCATAAGAGAGAAAAACATATACAAACAAACTTGTTAAAAGTGGGTTCATCCTCCCAATTGATCTTAATACAGCAACAAAATCATCAAATGTGATATGCTTCATTTGATTGCTTGGGTTCCAAGATTTTCATCAGTAGTAAACATGTTTAAATATTTGAATATTTTGAATGGACAGGGAGCCAGAAAACACAGAAGCTGCGACAGCACATCTTTCTGTCAATTCTGCCTCATGAAGCCAATTTTGTCTGCGGCACCGTGTTGCTGGCTCTGTGTCTGCTTCTCTGCTATATATTTGAGGAGCTGTGGGTGAGTGGGTGTGTTCTTGGCTTGGGAAGCTGAAATAAAAGGGAAGAAACTCTCTATGTCGTTTCCTCTGCGTTCTCTTAGGCTGGCTATGGTCCCTTGGTTCCTGAACCTGAACCTACCATCATCTGTCTGTCTTCGTGTGTGCACCCCTACCACTCCACACCATCACAGGAGTTTCTTGAACAAAGTCACTTCAATGTCTACAAAGGCAGAAAACAACAGGCATTTACTGCAAGTCTGTAATGCACAATCTACACAGAAAACTGCAAGTGTGCACCACCATATATTGAGCATTACATAGACACAGAGTAAATGCCTGTATATATGTCTGTGATGCTTTGTGTATATGCATATCTAATGCTCAATGTACGTGTGTGTAGGCAATCTTCTGTACGACAGAGTGTTGCATACACACACACATACATGCCAAGTATCACCTCAGTTCAGGTCAGTGGTTTATCCAATGTCTTTTCATTGTCAAATGATATTAGACACTTATTTCAAAAAAGGAAAAAAAAAAAAAAAAAAAAAAAAAAAACAAACACCCACACTCAACTTATCATCTATGTAAGTACTTAAAACCATATCTGTTTAATGCATATTTACAAAAGCAAAATACCCTAGTGGTACACACAACTGTTGATCTTTTATAAATTTTGCAACCTGTGATTGTGAAGTGAAGTAACTATGGCAATTTCAGCACTATATGGACCATACAAGACAGTATTGACATCAAAGTTTTTCATCTCAGTACCTTTCTCCCGATAGAGGTTGACACTGAGCATTCAAACAAAAGATGGTGCACAAAATGTTTTCTCTGCAGACACAAGTAATGCCATGAGTATGTAGTGTTCCTTGTATTCAGCCTTAATTTACGAACTAATCTAACAATTTGCTTTGGACACAATGAAAAAGTAGCCTTTTTTTAAACTTAAGTTCTGCTTATATACATACTTGTCCATAGTTTTGGATTAATTCACAAGAGGACAAATCTACGGGAATGATTAGTAAATTTTGAACATTTCTATTTGCTCCTTTTGCAAGACTGTCTGCTGTTTTTCATTCATTATACCACAGTGAGACGGGACCACAGTGAGACGGGACCCAACACAAATCCATTTTTATGCCTAGAGTTACAATGCAATACAGTAAATATCTTATTTCAAAAAGCAAATCTGCAAGTGTGCACTCATGTATTGAGCATTACGTAGACACAGAGTAAATGCTGTATATATATGTGTATAATGCTCTGTGTATAGGCACATCTAGTGCTCAACGTACGTACGTGTGTGTAGGCAATCTTCTGTACGACTTCTGTAAGCATTACCTACACATCCAGATGTATGCAGAGCATTACACACATGGACACTGTTAATTTACACACGAGCAAATATGCTGGCTGAATACACCATTGGTAAAACGGCTTTTTCCATAACAAAAAAAAAAAAGAAAGTTGCACACAAAAAAAAAAAAGAAGAAAAACAACACGCGCATGATGATAAAACATCCAAAAAAGCAATGAAAAGCAAAATGCAGTTGCAGCACGGTAGCTCAATGGCATCTGATGCCTATAAATGAGGCTGTGCCCAAAGCATCAGAGTAAAAAAGCAGAAATATTTCAGTGCCACAAAGAATACATTTTCTGCACGGTTAGTGTCCACTAAACATTCATTCCATTCTTTGATAGCCTGGTAACTAAAAGATGGAATGTCAAAGTGCTATAAGAAAAAAATATGTAAGGAGGGAATGTCGAACTGCTATAAGAAAAAAAAAAAAAAATTATAAGTGAGAGGGAATGTCAAACTGCTGTAAACTGCTATAAGAAAAAAAACTACGCAAAAAAAAATACGCAAGTTTCTACAAAAAAAGACAAGAGAAAGATCTATAAAGGCAGAAAACAACATGCATCTAGTCTGTGTCTATGTAATGCTCCACGTACGTGTGTGTGTGAGAGAGAGAGTGTGTGTGTGTGTGTGTGTGTGTGTGTGTGTGCACGTGTGCAATGTATACAGAGCATTTTGCCCATGCACACACATATATGGAGCAGTACATGGACACAGAGGTAAATGCATGCAATGGATATGTGTATCTAGTGCCCAATGTACATGTGTTCGCAATCTTCTTTGTACCACGCAGACAAGAGTATTATATATACCGAGCATTGGATACCCACATGCACACGGAATATTACATACACAAATGCGCACAGGTGTTCTATGCACAAACACTACCGTGCCAACTTTCAACAAACCACTGGGGAAAATTGCTTTCCCATGGAAACTACATTCAGGGAGTATTAGCAGCAGCCTTAACTTAAAAAAAAATAAAATTAAAAAAATCCTGCCACTACTACTGATACTCACTTTGAAAACATTTATTCTAAAGAGTAACAAGCAAGATGCTTTCTTTTTTCATCTGGCCCTTGCCCCTTTAGAGACTAAGAATACTAAAACAAGACACAGAACACTATTATACAATGTAGAAACCGATTCATGTTAGTATTAAAATATACATACACAATAAAAGCAAAGTGTGCAAAATATTTAAACAATTTTTGTTCTGTAAGATCTGAACTTCAACGGTACTTTATGCTCAGGTGGAAGCGAGTTCCAGGGAAGCGGACCAGACTAACAAAGGCTTGTGTGAAATAGGTCAATACTTGGTGGGAAAGTCTTGTGTGAAATACGTCAATTCTTGGTGGGAAAGTCTTGTGTGAAATAGGTCAATTCTTGGTGGGAAAGTCTTGTGTGAAATAGGTCAATTCTTGGTGGGAAAGTCTTGTGTGAAATAGGTCAATTCTAGGTGGTGAAATAGTCAATTCTGTGGGAATAAATAGGTCAATTCTTGGTGGGAAAAGTCTTGTGTGAAAATAGTCAGTTCAAATAGTTCAATTCTAGGTACCTTTCAACAACCTCCTGAGGAAACATGACCTCCCTACCCTCCAGGAACGACGTGAGAGCCTGCGGCTGACCTCCTTTTACAGGGGGGTTGAGGGGCTGGTGCCAGCAATCCCCTCCTGAGCAGTTCCATGTGCCTCTACAACCTGGTCGACTCATCCGCCGTCCACCGAAAAGAACTGACTTTGTAGTCCAAAACCCAGTGGAAAACTACACACACGAAACAACAACAGGTGCTACACAGTTCCAAACTGCAGCACAGAGCAGTATAGACAATCATTCTTCCCAAGAACTGTTATTAAGTGGAACCAACTAGACAATAGCACTGTACACTCAGGTAGTACTGAGGCCTTCAGGCAGTGGCCAAAGCCCAACGCCACTAACTCTTCTGCTGCGCACCCCACCTGTTGCGTCGATGCCAGATTCCTGGATGCAGCAACGTACACGAGCAGATACAGATACAGATAGGGTATAATGAGGTGTTACAGAATTTCTAGAATTCATGCAAAATTTCGATTGAATAGTTTCCGGGACTAATCGAGATTCAACTTTTTGCATGCACTTTGTCTTTTTGATAGCAAACATGTCCTTCAATCAACTTAAAGCTGTTTGTATGAATTGTAATATCATCACAGAAAAGGTCACAAGATCCTTCAATATGAAGAGGGAGATTGTTTGCAGAGAAAATAGTAAAGAAATTAAAACTGAGCTCTGGGGTACTCCACATTTGACAGGTAATGTATTAGATGTGGAGGAATTAAGACTGACAAATTGTTGAAGACTGTCCAGAAATGAACTCGAGAGAATTTTTCCTCAGGCCAACAATTCCTCCATCATTACATTAATGAACTGATGGAGAAAAAAGGTAGAGAGGGGGGAGTGTGTAGGGGGGTGGTGTGAAGGAAGGGAATAAAGAGATTGGGAATGAAAAGTCAGGGAACTATTGTAAATAAAAATCCTTCATTAGCAGCCTATGGGGACCATATGTGCACAGGTGTTCTATGCACAAACACTATCCTACCACCTTTCAACAAACCATTGGGGAATATAGCTTTCCCCATGGAAACTACATTCAGGGGTATTAGCAGCCTTAACTTCAAAAAAAAAAAAAAAAAAAAAAAAAAAAAAATCGTGCCACTACTACTTGACATTCACTTTGATAATATTTATTGCAAAGAGTGACGAGCAAGATGCTTTTTTTTTTTTTTTTTTTTCTGGCCCTTGTCCTTTTAGGGACAAATCTTTGACATACTGTAACAGGACACAGACCATTATTACACAATGTAGAACCAGCGTGTAATGAGAACAATTATGATTCATATTAGTATTAAAATATACATACACAATAAAAAAGCAGCTGTTGCACATAGCTCTCGGTAATTCCAATGCGGAAAAAAGATACAGGAGGCATCACCAAAATGGTATCAACACAGCCCCAGGAGGAATGAACAGCGATTCAGGAGGCAATCATGTTCAAGTGCACCAGTGTATATTAATATTCAATGTTATTGCTCATGATGCAAGATTGGTTTTGAAGGCAGTGGTGATTAGAAGATACTGGGTTTTTTTTTTTTTAAGAGAGAGAGAGAGAGAGAGAGAGAGAGAGAGAGAGAGATCCAAATATGCTTTAGTATTACAAAAAAGACAAAGGAAAGCACAAAGCAAAAAAAAAAATCAAAGACAATATCATAAGCAAATAAAAAATAAAAATAAAAATGAGAAGGAAAAAAAAAAAAAGAAAAAATGTTATCCATCTTTCCACCTCTAAGGAACCCCCCCCCCCCCCCCCCCCCCCCCCCCCCCCCCCCCCCCCCCCCCCCCCCCCCCCCCCCCCCCCCCCCCCCCCCCCTATCAAGAACAAATGATTTTACGGAGCAGTAAGCTGGCTCACACTCAAACACTAGGTGAGCACATGACACATCTTTCACATACTGACATTTGCATTCACTGATACAGTGTGCCCAATCGTTCACAGTATTGTAGTAAAGCATTTTGAGACAGTGCTTGAAAACAACCATCACTTTGGGAAAGTAAGATGATCATTATTATGTGAATATGCATTGATAATTATCTTGCACAGCTGTTTAGCGAGTGAAAGTGTGCAAAACATTTAAACCATTTTTGTTCTGTAAGATCTGAGCTTCACGGTACTTACGTTCAGGTGGAAGTGAGTTCCAGGGAAGGGGACCAGACTAACAAAGGCTTGTGTGAAATAGGTCAATTCTAGGTAGGAAAGTCTTGTGTGAAATAGGTCAATCCAAGGTAGGAAAGTCTTGTGTGAAATAGGTCAATCCAAGGGAAAGTCTTGTGTGAAATAGGTCAATCCAGGTAGGAAAGTCTTGTGTGAAATAGGTCAATCCAAGGTAGGAAAGTCTTGTGTGAAATAGGTCAATCCAAGGTAGGAAAGTCTTGTGTGAAATAGGTCAATCCAGGTAGGAAAGTCTTGTGTGAAATAGGTCAATCCAAGGTAGGAAAGTCTTGTGTGAAATAGGTCAATCCAAGGTAGGAAAGTCAATCCAAGGTAGTCTGAAAATAGGTCAATCCAAGGTAGGAAAGTCTTGTGTGAAATAGGTCAATCCAAGGTAGGAAAGTCTTGTGTGAAAAATAGGTCAATCCAAGTAGGAAAGTCTTGTGTGAAATAGGTCAATCCAAGGTAGGAAAGTCTTGTGTGAAATAGGTCAATCAATCCAGGTAGGAAAGTCTTGTGTGAAAGGTCAATCCAAGGTAGGAAAGTCTTGTGTGAAATAGGTCAATCCAAGGTAGGAAAGTCTTGTGTGAAATGGGTCAATTCTAGATAGGGTATAATGAGGTGTTACAGAATTTCTAGAATTCATGCAAAATTGGAGTGAATAGTTTGCAGGGCTAATCGAGATACAACTTTTTGCATGCACTTTCTTTTATTGATAGCAAACATGTCCTTCAATCAACTTAAAGCAGTTTGTATGAACTTCAATATCACAGAAAAGGTCACAAGATCCTTCAATATGAAGAGGGAGATTGTTCGCAGAGCAGAGAAAAGGAAAGGAAGGACTTAAAACTGAGCTCAGGGGTAATCCACATTTGACACGCAATGCATCAGATGTTGAGGAATTAAGACTGACAAATTGTTGAAGACTGTCCAGAAATGAACTTGAGAGAATTTTTCCTGCAGGTTAACAATTCCTCATCATCATTACATTAATGATCTGATGGAGAAAAAAAAAAAAGAGGGGGGAGTGTGTGGGGGGGGTGGTGCGAACGGAATAAAGAGATTGAGAATGAAAAGTCAGAGAATATATTGTAAATATGAAATCCTTCATCCGCCGCCGCCTTTAGGGAGCACTGTAACCCATCCAAACAGAACTATTCATATTGTCAGCTCCCAGGCCTTTTGTCTGTGGGATAGGACTTGTCAGGGAGGCACGGCGTATTGTGTCTGTGCTCCCTTGGCATCAAATAGATCTACCACAGTCTGCAATTCCGTGGTATGCTCACCACCAAAGGTTCAAAAAGGGAATCCAACACAAAAGCATTTTCTTTTTAAATGATAATTATTGACATGAAAATCCTTCGTAAAATGAACATACAATGCTCCTGAGAATATTTTTCATTGATTTTTTTTGTCAGTAGCCCTACTAAGTTCTTTTTAGCACTGTGTGACATAAATGATCCTTTCTAAAACCAGATGGACTCTCCTTCAATAGATTGTATAACTTAAGATGGTCATAACTGCATCTCTCTGTGTGCTTTCTAATACTTGCAACACAGGGATTGGTCTTATTGGTTGTTGTGAATGGTTACCAGACTTGTACACGGGAACAACTTTTGCAGCTTTGAACTGTGTTGGAGCTGAAAGTTTTGGAATGTTATCATCAATTCCATCACATCTACAAATGTCTCCTTCAAATGAGATAAGAAATAATAAACATCAGTTACAGAAAGAAAGGGTACTGACAGTTGGGAATGGACATTATTAGTATTGCAGGACATGGTTAATCTTCTGGGTATTTTGGTTGAATAATAGCATATCCATCCCACACACACACCCCCCCACTTCCACAAGAAGTGCATATGATTATATGAGCAATGCACTGGGCTCACACACTTACACTGCATGAATACATTATAAATCTTCATATGTGGGCATTTCTATGCACTGACATCACCTGTCCCCAATCATCAACAGTCGTAAATTCTTTTCAAACAGTGGTACCTGTGAAAAGAAATAATCCCTTTTGGAAGTAAGTAAACTGTATGTTGGTTCGGAGTATGAGCACACCTGCTCATTTACCATGCCATCATCTTTTTGCACAAGGCTATTCATTCAATGTCTGCATAATATTGGAGCACACATGCAGTTTCACCATGCTAAGTTTATGTCAACAACTTTTAATGATGCCACTTTTGTGTGGTGGCAGTGGTGATTGCATGTGTGTGTGCGCACCCCCACACTTGCTCGCAAAAAGAATAATCTTTGTATAGTTTGCTTTTTTTTCTCAGCATATTGTCTATTGCATGAGGTACTTTTCAAACACCCATGAAAATAACTAGGTTCATTTTGTAACTAAAGGAGAACACAATGAAGGTAATGTGGAAGTTAGAACAGAGAGAAAAGGGAATGAAAGTACTAAGAGACAGACGAGGGAGGGGGGGGGGGGGGGGGGGGGGGGGGGGGGGGGGATATAAGGGCAGTGCAGTGTGATCTGAAAGTCAAATCGTGACAGCAACAATGGGAGGTGGATTGGTCCAAAAAGAAATGGAAACGAGTGACTTGAACTGAGGTGAAGAAGCTGGAAGGTTGACTGGAACGCTGAAAAAAAACCGCAGCGAAAAATTACTGACAGCTCAGAAGCAGCAAAGGATGTAAAGCAGGAAAGTGGCATCACCACGATTACAATACCAACTGGAATGTGAATGGTTTTGAGCAGAATGTGTTGGAACAGCTGTGGGAATGTTGGTAAAATCGGAGAGAGCTAGAAGGGTGTATATATGACACGTTTTTTGGAATGGATAGAAAAGCAGCAATACATTGCAAATAAGCAGTGACCGAAAGCTCAAAGGGACGTACAATGAAGACTGCATAGCAGCAGAAGGGATGGTGACGATGTTAAAGCTGACTGTTGAAGTCAGAAGGAAATGCCAACGATGAACTCTGGAGGACACAGAACAGGAAAAAGTGAAACCTTGCCAAAGAGATAAACAGTCAGGATAAATGGAGAAGTGAGGAAAAGAGAACTTATAGATGGTAAGGGAGGTGACAACAAAGTGTGCATAATTATGGAGAAGTGCAAGAATGAGACAAGGAGAACACAATGAAAGTAATGTGGAAGTTAGAACAGAGACAAAAGAGAAGGAAAGTACTAAGAAAAGACCGGGGGGGGGGGGGGGGGGGGGGGGAGGGGGGGAGAGAAGGGCAGTGTGATGTGAAAGTAAAATTGTGACAGCAAGGATACAGAAACATGGAGGTGGATTTGGTCAAAAAGAAATGGAAACGAGTAACTTGAACTGAGATGAAGAAGTATGAATGAGTAAAAGGAATGGAATAACCGGCTTGAGAGGATGCCATGGAAAATGATTGGAAAGCAGGCTAACAAAGACTGACAGAGGAAATGAAATGTGGATGGTCCTGTACAGCATTGATCATGGGGTGAACAGGTGTGGGAATGAAAGGTGGAATCTGAACAGGCTGGATACTGAGAGCTGGAATGCTGGGGAAATGGAGTGGGAAGAGGGGACAGGTAAGGATGACAACAGATTGTCTCTGCAAGATCTCACAGGGGCAGGAAGAAAACGGGACGGGACAGACAGAGACGAACAGCATGGAGAAAACATAAGAACACAGGATGTCTTGCATGTCTGTAAAAAAGTAGTAGTAAAGTGGAAAATAAGGAGGATGAAAAAGACCACACATAAACAGTAAATGAAGCACCGTTCAGTTGACATTTGCAGTCTGGCTGGTAATGGAAGCAAAATGCAGTGAAAAGCATGTTTGTTTCAGGCAGGAACTGATGCAGATGCACAGCTGATATTGCAGTGAGCTGGGAATATGAAGTGATGCACCCATCCTCCTCCTCATTCCTAGCTAAATGTTCCATAGGAGATGAATGGTGACAGCTTTCAATTCAAGATTCAAAACGATTCCAAAAGATGAAGTTTACAATTTTAAGCAAAACTTTACTTTTCTACAAGAACAAAATGGAATGGCAGCAGAAAGGTGGGAGGGGAGGTATTGCCATGGAGCTAGCAAATAAGTGGTGCGCCCAACACCTAATTCCCAGCTCCATATGGCATACAAAAGGTGTGGTGGGTTCAAACACACCCCCTCCTCCCCCCAAAGGAAAGAAGCAGACTGCAATCTGCAGAGTTTGGAAATACCGTTTCGTAAATGTTTATGTCATGTTGTGTGACTTCTGGAGAAGATAAATTGGTGCTCAAAAAATCATCATGTCTGTTTTCTCCTGTGCATCAAGTAAAGCATTACGTCCATTCTGTATTGCGTGTTTAGTGGCATTTTGGCTTCTCGCACTAATCACAAAAAGATGTGAATATTTTTCAAGAAGGTTCACAAATTTAGCAAAACTTCGAGTTTCCAGAAGAACAAAAATGGAATGGCGGCAGAAAGGTGGGAGGGGGGGAGGTACTGCCATGGAGCTGGCAAATAAGTGGTGCGTCCAGCCACCTGAGTCCCACCTCCATATGGCATACAAAAGGTGTAACGGTGATAAAACACACCCCCCCTCCTCCCAAATGAAAGAAACAGGACTGCAATCTGTATAGTTTGGAAAATACCGTTTCGTGAAATTTTATGTCATGTTTGTGACTTCTGGAGAAGATAAATTGGTGCTGAAAAATCACGTCTGTTTTCCTCCTGTGTATCAAATATGGCATTAATCTCCACTCTGTATTGTGTGTTTTAACTGGCATTAATCTCCCTCTGTATTTTTTTTAACAAAAAAAGATGTGATTGTCTCATGAAGCAGCTGCAATTAAGTGGATAGAAATCAAAGAAACCATCTTGAGCTAAAGAAAAAAAAGTAATGCTGCATCATGTGAGAATACTAAAGTTTGCAATTTTGAAAAAGGGAACTACTAAAAAAATAAACATGAGACACTGGGACAAACAAAAAAATGTTTTGTCAAAGGAGAAGTAGCAAACCCAAATGCAAGTAAATGAAAATTGGAAAGAATGATTTTGTATACTGAACCTTTGTGGGAAAGTGCCAATTTTGGGAGAACATAAATTTCAAGACACAAAAGGGATAGCTGGAGAACGCTGAAAAAAGGCAGCGAAAAATACTGAAAGATGAGAAGCAGCAAAAGATGTAAAGCAGGAAAATGGCAATACAATACGATTACAATACGAACTGAATGTAAATGGTTTTGAGCAGAACGTGTTGGAACAGCTTTGGGAATGGTTAGTAAAATCGGAGAGAGCTAGAAGAGTGTATATTGACACGTTTAGTTCAACGCATCAATGGATAGTAAAAGCAGCAATACATAGCCAATAAGCAGTGACCGACAGCTCAAAGGGACGTAACAATGAAGACTGCATAGCAGCAGAAGGGATGGTGACAATGGTAAAAACTGACTGTTGAAGTCAGAAGGAAATGCCAACGATGAACTCTGGAGGACACAGAACAGGAAAAGAGTAAAACCTTGCCAAAGAGATAAACAGACAGGATAAATGGAGAAGTGAGGAAAAGAGAAGTTATAGATGGTAAGGGAGGTGACAACAAACGTGTCCGTATGGAGAAGTACAAGGATGAGACAAGGAGACCGAAAAGAGTTGAGGAAGGGAGTAGATGGTTGGAGGGTCTGTTCACATGTTAATCTGAATAAGACAGAGGAAATGCAATGGAAAGAAAAATGAAATACGAGATTAACTGTAAGAAGAAATGGAATAAAGAGGGTTTTGAATAGAGTGGCAGGAACTGGGGTTCATTCTCAAGAAAGATCACCATTTTCACCATGAACACCATGAACACACACACACACACACACACACACACACACACACACACACACACACACGGTGTGAAGTGGATAGGGGTGATGGTTACGATAGAGATGGTCATAACAGGGAAGGCAGTCTATGAGATCAAAAGGTACGACAAAAGATAGGGGAGGTCGTTTAGAATAGAAAGAGATGGACATGGCAGTGAATGGAGCCCATGACCTCAGAAGATATGACCATGGATAGGGGTGGCCATTTAGGACAGGAAGAAATGGACATAGCAATGAACGGAGTCCATGACCTCAAGTATGATAGTACATAACGCGGGTCATTAAGAATTCAAAGAGATGGACATGGCAGGGAAGACAGTCTACAGTCTCACAAGGTGTGACAGTGGGTAGGGGTGGTCGGTGAGGATACGAAGAGGTGAGTATGGCAGGAAAAGCGAGTCTACAAACCAATGGCAATGACAAGGCATGGGGCCATTCCAGTTTATGTTCCACTTTTATCAAAAAAAGAATGGATGAGAAGACAAAATGGGGAATGAATTGGGTAGCCAATGCTGGAAATAAGAGGCGTTTAGGGAGGGCGTGTGTGTGTGCGCGCGTGCGTGTGTGCGCTCGCGCATGCTCTCGAAGGGAAGGTTAGTGAGGGAATAGGGTATTGTAATACTGGGATACAGTGGCCAAATTTGGATAAGAGACGTGAAAGGAATAAACAGAAGTGGATGGTAATGAGGTAGAGCATGGATGGGGAGGGGTGGGAAGGGAACAAGGAGCGGGGGGGGGGGGGGGGGGGGGGGGGGGGGGGGCAAAGAAAACAAAGCAAGGACTGGACTGAGTGATCAGGGTCAGCAAGGGAAAATGGATATGGTAGGGTACACAGTGGAAAGCGTGGAAGGAAAAAGAAAGAGAGGAGTGAACAATGAATGAAGGGAGAGGACAAGAAAGAAACTGGTTGGAATTCCTCATTTTGAATTTTGTGATTTATACCCCCACGACACACAGTTTTCAAGTTTTCATTCCCTTCTTTTCTTTTTTTTTCTTTCTGAGTTGTAATCATTATGACCTAGTTCACAAACAAAGCTTTTTTTCTGGTTTGTCAATATCACAAACAAAAAAAATTGCTTTAAAAAGTCAGATTACCAAAACGAACCAAAAAACAAAAAATACTGGAAAAGGACACAACAAAACTCTCTCTCTCTGATTTAGCTAAACTGTTAATATCTTGAGAAGATAAAATCAGGCTGTGCTACAAACAACTGACTTTTCATTGATTTTTTCAAGAAGAAAAAAAAACAGGGCATAAGGCAATGAAAAGCATGTCATTGCCACAAATAATACGTAAAATTACAGAGGCAAACAGACACTGGAGAGTGGACACCAACTTATGTCCTTTTTAATTTCTAACAGCTTTGCGACCCATCTCATTTTCATCAATATCTTCCCATCTGACCTCAAATTCCCAATTACAAACAAGGCAGTTATCAATCTTGCGGTATCTCGTAAACTGTGGAAACATGGAAGAATACATATTTCCATAGGTGTAGCAGAACTGGGACTGTGCTCAGATTTCTTTTGGAATTGGCGCTGGGGGCTGATCCAGGCGAATGGATGAAAACGTGGAACACAATGAAATGGAATAGGTGATGGAAGATGGAAAAGTGTGATGTAGAATACTTTTTAGCCCCCTTAAACATATCAAACTGTACTTTGTTCAAGTGAGAAAATCATCCACAAAGCCCATCACACATGTTATGGATGCATGATACAATACCCAGAATGTCACGCAGTAACATACATATCCTACCAAGTCCACAAATCGGTATGCCAGCAATGAAGACGAGCACATTAATTAAATATCGCACAGACTGGATTGGTACCATTTCAGAGGAGAAATGCCAAAAGGATACACGCACTGAGACTGTTTTTCATTTCTTGATTTCTTCCTCGATGTTTTCTCGACTGAATCAGTAACACGCACGGAGGAGGAAGAGGTGCACTCAGGAAACAGGATCAGCAGACACCAGCGCAGTCAGGCATCAAGGCATGAGGTGCTGAAATCCTTGGCTGGCTGAAGCAGGAATTGAACTGCTGGAGCCACGCTTTGGTAATGTCTGCACAAACAAATGACAAATGAGAGGTCAGTGGCTCATGTGGCCAAAACAAAAAAAAAATCCCTATTCATGCTTTGAACGTCTCACAGGGTTTGTTTGGCTATGTCCACATTTATTCCCACAATAGAAGATAACATTAATGGAAAGCTGCTTTAGCATTCACTCGTTTCACTTCTTTCCATCATTAGTTCATTATTCTCTTACGTATTATGCATACCACCTTTCCCCCTATTACCTACATCTTACTCCAGGGATTCGGTGATAGCAGCAGCCGTGTCGAGTGGTCATGGGTTTTTGCTTGCTCCAAGCACGCAGCAAAGTTCATGAGCTGACTCATTTTTTCGACTTTGCCGTTTTTTTTTTTCCACTCCGAATCGACACAGTGGTTTACCACAGCATCTCTAAGATTTCGTTTGTTGACCGTTTCGTCCGTTGTATTTACAAGAATAACAACTGGCGTCAATCCAGTCTCCATTAAGGTCAAAGACATCCCTGACGCAAGCAACAACAGACCTACAGGCATTGAACTTTGCTTGGCAGGCGAGAGGTCAGCCGGACAGGGATCGATAGTCAGGGTGCAATAAACGGCCTCTGGGGGATCTATTCCACAACGACAGAGGCGAGAAATCAGCTCCTGACTCGGGGTATGAGGGTAAGAGGGACAATAGTACAACTTGCTAATACTAACCCTTTACTCTGAAGAGTGACACAGGGGAGGAGAAGCCAACAACCAAAGTGCGAGTCAACAACGTACCCTATCAGTGGCCGACTCAGACGTCGAACATTCTCTAGCAATGGTAGGGTGCGAGTTGCGCTCTTCAATCAAAACAGAGAGAGCGAGGGATGCAGACGGAACACTTAGCCATTTCTAACGGAGATGAGGTTCGTGTTCATCACTGTCCCTGATGTGCCTCTGGACAAGCTCCTCAAAGCAAACAAGCAAAATGGAGTCAAAATAGAGCGTTAGCAAGTCTCTTCTGGGCTAAAATCTATCACAAAGAACAAAAGTTAGCTCAGACAAAAAAACCTTCAATTGTTGTAATTGCCAGGGACAGAGCCACCATGCCTCAGTGTGCAACAAAGAGGTTGTTTGCCGTGAATGCAGACAATCCGGCCATAAGCGCGGGGATCCTCTGTGCCAGGTGTTTTTTTTTTTTTTTTTTTTTTTTTTTTACAGCTGAGGACAGAGAGGACTCCAGCCGAGGACAGAGAGGACACACCCCGAGTGGGGTGACACCGCGCTGATGGACAGCGACCAGCCCGACGACTGCCACAGACGGGAGGACCGTGCAGCCAGAGGCAGGCCCAGCAAGCATCAGGCCACACTCTCTGCTTCCCTGCAGCTGGAGAGCCTGTCCCGGAGCAGCAGGTCAGAGACCCCTAAACGCCGGTGATCCAAGGAGGGGTCCAGCCCTAAAGAGGTGGTGGGGAGGGGTAATCGCCTGAAAAAAAGGGACGGTGGTAAATCCACCCATCAGACTCCCCGCAGTACGCACATTGGGGTAAGCGACCAGTGTGGGTAGACACCCTACCTCCTCAGACAGATCTCATGGCTTCGGCCTCACTTGATTAACGGACATTGAGTATGGAATTCGGAAAAAGGTGTTGTGTAATATGCGTATAGTGCTTCCAATGGACAAAATACGTATGTGTTTTTTTGAATGTAAGAGGTATCAGGAATAAATCCAAAACAGCCGCTATTTTTCATTATTTAAAAAGTAATTAAATGTATATTGCCCGTTTACAAGAAGCCCATGTAACCAAGAATGATGCGTTGCTATGGGAAAAACAGTGGAGAAGAAAGTTTTACAATGAGGGTACTAAAAGGAGTCAAGGAGAGATTATTCTAATATTTTTTTTAAAAAATGATGGTAACGTAGGTTTTGAACTGGCTTTAGAGAGAATCTTAGTTGTGTCAGTCAGAAGTGAACTATATGACTTTATGACTATATGACTTGACAAATATGTATGCTCCAAATAATATGAAAGATAAAGCAATTTTTCATGACAAAATTACAGGAAACGTGTGCTGAATATAGTGAGCAAAATCTGATGTTTGGTGATTTTAATTGTGTTATGAAGAACAGTCTTGATATTATTACGGGTCAGTTTCATCCTGAATCAGAGGTTAGAGAGTTAAATAATGTAGTAAGAAATTTGAATCAGACAGACATCTGGAGAGTTTTTTTCATAATGAAGAAAAAGATTTCTCAGAGGAAAGAATCGCCCTTTTTATTGCTCGACGTTTGGATTACCGTTTTGTGCCAGAGGAAATGTTGCGCTTCGTGTAAACTCAAGATAGTTCAGATCACAAAGCTGTCATAAAGGAATTGAACAACGGTCATTTTGAGAGAGGTCCAGGATACTGGAGATTTAACAATTTTTTTTTTTTTAAAGACACAAAGTTTGTTGCAGAAATGAACGATTTATTAGATAAGCATCTTAATGGTGCTACCAATGGTTTTTTTGTTTTTTGTTTGTTTTTTTTTTTTAATAAACGTACGTGGAACTCTGTAAAGTTGAAATTGGTAGGCCTACTCTTTGTACTGAGTATGGAAAATCACTTGCATGTAAAGAAAAAAAAAAAAAACGTGAGTATCATCTGAACGCACACCTTATGGAAAAAGAAAAGGCATTAGCCAACAATTCCTCTGATGTAGGGGTACAGAAACAGTTTCTTAGTTTAAAACAAAAATAGAGTGTTGTTGCAGGTTGAGAGAGCGAGAGAGCGCAAATTAGAATGAGAATTAAATGGATTAAAGAAGGTGAAAGGAATACAATATATTTTTGCAATCTGGAAAAAAAAGGTAGAGGAAAGAAGAAAGTAATAACGAGATTAACTAAAGAAGGTGAGATAATTACAGATCAAAAAATTTTGGAAGAATAAGTCATTTTTTACAGGAAACCTTATAATCAAGAGAGTGCAGAAAAAGACGTTGGGGAGCAACAAATACATTTATGGAAAATGAAAACTATCCAAGACTAGACTTTAATGAAGCTGTTTCATGCGAGGGCATGGTGACAGTGGAGGAAATGACAAGCGCTTTGAAGAATATGAGAAATGGATCTGCCCCCAGCAATGATGGACTGGCAATAGAGTTAATTTTTTTTTTTCGGACTAAGATATGTAGAACACTCAGTCGTTCATAGAGACTTTCCATGTTGGTAAACTATCATATTCTCAAAGATATGGAGTAATAACTCTGTTACATAAGGG
This sequence comes from Conus betulinus, assembly GCA_016801955.1. Lineage (NCBI taxonomy): Eukaryota > Metazoa > Mollusca > Gastropoda > Neogastropoda > Conidae > Conus > Conus betulinus. Next base: position 104,585 of record JADBJO010012129.1, read on the forward strand.
ACAGGATTTAGATACAAACAAACAACTGGAGGGCCAATCACATTAACTACCAATGATTACAAATTACTAGCCAAAGTCTTAGCGTTAAGACTTGGACAAGTCATCACTAACTTAGTAACCAGACACCAGGTAGGGTATATCAAAGGCAGAAACATTGCCACAATCGTAAGATCGATTGATGATGTAATCAATTACCTAAATAAAACTAACAGAGCAGGCTTCTTGCTCGCTATTGACTATACAAAAGCATTTGATTCGATATCAAAGAGTTTTCTGCTGAAAGTGTTTGACGTTTTTGGTTTTGGACCAGATTTTTGAAAATGGGTGTCTATTTTGACGAACGGAAACATGACCTCTGTAAATCATGGAGGTTGGATTTCCGAGCCTTTTGATGTGAACTGCGGATAAGACAAAGACAAGATTCTCCATTCGCACCATTAGCCTTTGTGCTAGCCGTCGAGCTACTAGCCATTAAGATTCGAAATAGTTCGATTGCAGGCTTTGAAGTTCCTTTACATTCTAGGAATGGAAATTCTACATTTAGGATAAAACAAACGGTGAATGACACAATATTGTTTCTAAAAGACCGACATTAAATCATTAAAATGTTGTCATCCTTTGAAAACGTTTTTCTGGATTAAAATTGAATGTTCAGAAAACAAAAAACTTTACTAATGGGAACTATGAAAAAAGACTAAGATCTCCCATTCACAACAGTAAACAGAATTAAGGTATTGGGAATATATTTTGATACCAGTAAAATGGTAAAGAACATTGATGAAAACTGGAATGAAAGAATCAATAAAGTGAATAGTATAATAAACAACTGGAAAAGGAGAGATGTCTCTATTCAAGGTAAAGTGACTGTAATAAAAACTTTTCTCTAAGTCAATTTGTTTATGTAGTGCAGTCTATTGGTCTTCCAGAGGCAGTGCTGCATAAAATTAATACAGCGTTATATACCGATTTGTATGGGGAAAAAAAAAATCAGTAACAGGAAAGCATTCGGGAAAGTGAAGAGGAAAGTAATGGAATCTAATGCGGATGAAGGTGGTCTGAACATGATCAGTATGCTTCAGTTTCAGAAGTTTCTGAACTTACAATGGATGGGTAAGTTATATAATGCTAAAGAAAATGAAAACTGGCAGCTGATCCCATTGTGGCATTTAAAGAAAACTGGCGAAGGGGGATGATTTTTTTAATGTAAACACAAGGACAAAGGATATGCAGGGTATTATTAAAATTGAAAATGATTTCTGGAAAGACATATTTGCATGTTATCTAGATAACAAAACTATAAATAAAGTGAAATAAACAGTGGTCATTTGCAGTCGCAGCTTCTTCAACACTAGATGGAAGATATAATCCATCTGAACGAACACAGAATTCTGTCACTTGACGAAGTACAGACTATGATTGGGGGAAGAAAGGCTAACATTATTTTTGAATATAATGTCTTATTAATTCTATTCCAAAAGAGTGGATTCAATGGATAGAGAGAGAGGAGATCCATGCACAAGCCAACAGGATTGTGATGCAAAACATTTTAATACAAAACCAAAGAAAACCTGGAAAGTGTTATCCAAAGACAACGGAACAAATTTACCGACGGCCCATTACTTCTGAGAGAAAAGAAATTTGGGTTCACTCTAGACAAACAGGCCTGGTCTAGGGCTAAAGAAACCACCAAAGAAGACCTAAGAGTCCTTCAGTGGAAAGTTACATGATATTTACCCTACAAATATAATGTTAAACAAAATGAAAATATGAAAAATAATGTTCATATTGTGTTGATACGTGGATTTCATTGAACATTTTTTCTATAATTGTCCAATTGTTAAGAAGTTTTGGGATTTCATCGAGCAGAAAATTTATGTAGATACAAAAATATTAGAGTAAGGTTGTCAGTCACTGATGTTCTTTTTGTGAACAGTTCAGTCTGCCCACGTGGAAAATATGTATACATCGATCTCATTCTATTAGTTGGAAAAAATTCTATCAGTATTTGTCAAAAGACACTGTCTGCATTCTCATTGCAATCAATCTTTGAACAAGAATTCAATGTCAGGAGCTAGTTCATACCTGACCTCATCTTTCAGCTTCTTCCGGCAACGTCAACGCATCCCCCCCCCCCCCCCCCCCCCCCCCTCCCTCCTCCTCCGGCGCCCGCTCTCCTTTTACTCTGCCCTCTTTTTTTCTTGTTGGCCTGTGTCGGTTCCTTAGTAGTTGGCTATCTCTCTTTTTTCTTTGTTGGCCTGTGTCGCTTCGTTAGTAGTTGGCTATCTCTCTTTTTCTTTGTTGGCCTGTGTCGCTTCGTTAGTAGTTGGCTATCTCTCTTTTTCTTTGTTGGCCTGTGTCGGTTCGTTAGTAGTTGGCTATCTCTCTTTTTCTTTGTTGGCCTGTGTCGGTTCGTTAGTAGTTGGCTATCTCTCTTTTTCTTTGTTGGCCTGTGTCGGTTCGTTAGTAGTTGGCTCTCTCTTTTTTTTCTTTGTTGGCCTGTGTCGGTTCGTGTCGGTTTGTTGTCGTTCGTTAGTTGGCTATCTCTCTTTTTCTTTTATTCTTTCGTTCGGTTAGTTCAGTAGTTGGCTATCTAAATTTCAGTTGATTATCACTGTTAGTTCATTCTTCCAAATTTCAATTGTTGATTGTTTCATTCATTCTTTCAATTGTTCACTCATCTAATTTCCTTTCGGGGAATGGGGTGGGGATGGGGAAATTCGTGATTCACTGTATCTTTGCTTATTCATTCTGTGACTACATATATGCTGCTGAGAGGAGTTATAAATCTGTATATGCTTTTCGACTATTTACCCATTATTTTGTACGCCTGCAATCTGTGTGCGCGCACGCGCATGCACTCACATGCACGCGCACACACAATCATACACACACACACACACACACACACAACATACACCCTCTCTCTCTCTCTCTCTCTCCTCTCTCTCACACACACACACACACACACACACACACACACACACACGCGCGCGCGCGCGCGCGCGTCGCGCGCAAATACTGGCTGTGTCTCCTGTCTTTCCTCACGTCCTCCTCTCACCTCCTCCTCCCCCCTCCCATCCCCCCCCCCCCCCCCCCCCCCCTCCCGTTTCTTTCTTCACTGTAAGGATGGCGTTTATGGGGGAACTGGCAGGTGCGCGACTAGCTTACTTGTGATTGTAGTAGGAAAAAACCTTATTTATCCTTTCGTTCCGTGTTCGCTCGTTCCTTCAGTCATTCTTGCATGTTTTCGTTTTTCCTTCCAAGGAGGGCTTCTGGGAAACGTCCGGGAACACGGGAGAGAGTAGAAGAGGCGAAAAGGAAATCTTTACGCTGTATTCAGTGTATTCAACCTGCTGACATCTAGGCCTGAAGATTATGGTTTCACATTTGCTTAACAACTGTACATTTATTTTGTTATTTTAGTTTGTCTTTACACAGCAACGAATTCTTTTTCTTTTTTGTGTTCTTTCTTTCTTCCTCTTCTTTCTTCCTTCCTTCCTTTCTTTCCTTCTTTTTCTCTGTCTGTCTGTTGTTTTGTTTGTATAAGACACACATTATCAGAGAGAGAGTGTGCCAGTACACCACACATTAGAACATAAACAAACCTGGACACACATTTATCAAAACGCCACAACACTAAAATCAGCAAAATATTCCATTTGTAAGGGAACATTCAAACTATGCATGGCGTGTAAGAGACTGCTTGTTTAAAAAACAAGAAAAAAAAAGGAAGAAAAAAAAAAGAAAAGAAAAAAAAAAGCCAGTTATGGATTTTTTTTTTTTTAAGATGAAGAGGACAAAGTGAAGCGCCAAATAATGAAGAGGTGGATTTCGGCCTTGGGGGTGGGAGTGGAGGGGGTCGGGGGTGGGGGGGGGGTGGTGGGGGGAGTCACCGCCTTAGGTGCTCCATTGATCCGACAACCGATGCCACAAAAAAAAAGAAAAAAAAGAAAACTGTGAAAAAAAAAACAAACATCTTACTACATGACCATCACTTCTCTCCCACCTCTACCCATATCCCCCCCCCCCCCCCCCCCCCCCCCCCCCCCCCCCCCCCCCCCCCCCCAAGTGTAACCCAACGTTTTGTGATGGCAAATTATGCTTAATTCTGGGGTGGGAAAGTGGCTCGACACTGCTGGAAATTTGAACCTGGGGGGATAAATGACGAGGACACCTACCCGATTATGCTCTATGCATCATGCCAGAATGTTATGCGCTCTGTGCATCTGAGCCTAGGCGTCAGCTATGGAGCATAGTCAGCATAGGCTTGGAACAAAATTATCTTAATGAAAATATAGTTGCTAAAAGCAAAGATCAATAAGTAATCATGGGAAAATAATGATATTATGGCACGAAAAGTGTGCCTTAATGCATTATCGGGAGTCACGGTATCTGTCCATGGGTAGCAGGGTAACCTGCACGTTTGTTATGTTCAGTCTTTGCTCATCTAGAGCCTTACCTCATTCTTGAGGCGTTGTGACCTCTGTGGAGCAGGCACTGGGGCTGGCGGAGGGAGAACACCAGCTGGAAGATGAGGGGCACCAGGCGCCAGTTGCTTCCTGTGCCCTCGGACGTGGAGGTGGCGTCAGCAACATCTCTTCTTCGGAGTCAGTGTCCAAGGCGTCAGCGGAAAAGGTGCAGGTTGTTGCCATGGCAAAGGCTCTGGTTCCTCATCTGGGAGATTGGCGGCTAGGAGGAGGTCTCTTTGGTTCACGGTCCTCTCTTGGCCACCTGGCAGGCCAGCATACACCAGCTTATGTTGGGTTGGCGGTGACACTGTGTGGGTCAGGCTGGCAGAAAGTCCTGGATCCTGTTGCGGCTAGAACCAGTCGTGCACGTAGACATGTTCGCCAACCTGGAGATCGTGGGCTAGATGTCATGTAGACAATCAAATGCCTCCTGGTGAGCTACCCCGAGTTGGTGTTGCCATATTCACTCCGCTGTGCCTGCCATTGTTGTGGTGGAACGTCCCAGGAGGTCGTCAATGGGTAGCCTGGGCTCCTGCCCAAAAAGGAGGAAGATGTTAACCAGAAACAAAGTTATACAGGCAATCCAAATCTCAAGACATTGCTGGGACATAAGAGATGGGGCACATTTTTTTGTGACAAATATGTGAATCTGTTTTGACCTAATTCAACACGACGTAAGCTCATACTGTGTTAAATGCCGACGTGTCAGGTCTATATCATTGCCACCGAGTTAGTAATTAAACAGGCTATGTATAGGTTATTTCATGCACTGTGTCTTTTGATGTCTATACAAATTGAAGATTTGGTATATCTGTTCTATGTGTTGTGTTCTTTCTCCCTCCTGGCCCCAACACACATACTTGCATATGAGTCGGCCACCACCCATTGCAAAAGTTATTCCCCTTTCTCACTTCTTGGGTACACACGTGTATACACACACACGAGAGAGAGAGAGAGAGAGAGAGAGAGAGAGAGAGAGAGAGAGAGAGAGAGAGAGAGAGCAAAGACAGTGAAAATGCTGGAGTAGAGCCCATGAAATCAAAAGGTCAAATGTGTACACTACTGACGGAAATCTGTTCATATTTCTCTCATGGGAATGCTATCCTTAGCAGGTGTGGAGGGGTTCTACCTTCCTGTGGAGGAGAAGTGCGCGTCTTTCTGCACGCGCGGGACAGGACTTGGATGGCGGACATTGTGTATGTGACGACAGCGGTGAGAGAAAGCAGGTTCTTGGTTGTTGTCGTCCATCACCTCTTCAGACATGGAGTCCGGCTTCCTTGATGATGAATGCTGTTGTCGTCCATCACCTTTTCAGACATGGAGTCCGGCTTCCTTGATGGTGAATGCTGTTGTCGTCCATCGTCTCTTCAGACATGGAGTCCGGCTTCCTTGATGGTGAATGCTGTTGTCGTCCATCGCCTCTTCAGACATGGAGTCCGGCTTCCTTGATGATGAATGCTGTTGTCGTCCATCGTCTCTTCAGACATGGAGTCCGGCTTCCTTGATGGTGAATGCTGTTGTCGTCCATCGCCTCTTCAGACATCGAGTCCAGCTTCCTTGATGATGAATGCTGTTGTCGTCCATCGCCTGTTTAGACATGGAGTCCGGCTTCTTTAATGATGAATACTGTTGTCGTCCATCGCCTGTTTAGACATGGAGTCCAGCTTCTTTAATGATGAATCCTGTTGTCGTCCATCGCCTGTTTAGACATGGAGTCCAGCTTCTTTAATGATGAATGCTGTTGTCGTCCATCGCCTGTTTAGACATGGAGTCCAGCTTCTTTAATGATGAATGCTGTTGTCGTCCATCGCCTGTTTAGACATGGAGTCCAGCTTCTTTAATGATGAATGCTGTTGTCGTCCATCGCCTGTTTAGACATGGAGTCCCAGCTTCTTTAATGATGAATGCTGTTGTCGTCCATCGCCTGTTTAGACATGGAGTCCAGCTTCTTTAATGATGAATGCTGTTGTCGTCCATGGCCTGTTTTAGACATGGAGTCCAGCTTCTTTAATGATGAATACTGTTGTCGTCCATGGCCTGTTTAGACATGGAGTCCAGCTTCTTTAATGATGAATACTGTTGTCGTCCATGGCCTGTTTAGACATGGAGTCCAGCTTCTTTAATGATGAATACTGTTGTCGTCCATGGCCTGTTTAGACATGGAGTCCAGCTTCTTTAATGATGACTACTGTTGTCGTCCATGGCCTGTTCAGACATGGAGTCCAGCTTCTTTATGATGACTACTGTTGTCGTTCATGGCCTGTTCAGACATGGAGTCCAGCTTCTTTAATGATGACTACTGTTGTCGTCCATCGCCTGTTCAGACATGGAGTCCAGCTTCTTTAATGATGACTGCTGTTGTCGTCCATGGCCTGTTCAGACATGGAGTCCAGCTTCTTTAATGATGACTACTGTTGCCTGCAGATTCCATCAGATCCCCCAGAGTGGTCTCCTTCAAGCTGTCTGACCATGGTCATATCTGCGCTTGTGGCTCACCCCATGGAAAAGGTTCACTTGCACGTGTCACGGAGAACACTGGGCTACCAGGTGGATGCCCGTCGAGACTCTGACCCTTTGTTGTAGCTCAGATCTGGTTCCTGTTCCTGTTGTAAACGAAAAAAAAAAAGTTATCTAACGTAGGGTTGGAGAGACGGTCGGTCAGTAAAACTCAGAAACTAACCGATTATTTCATCTGTTGGAACAATGCAACTGTCTATTGGGAAGGGCAGGGAGGGGGGAGGGGGGGGGGGGGGTAGAAAGTTGGAGGAAGGGGACGGGAATGGAGTATCTGTTAACTCTCTTGTCCACACTTGGGTACATTGTCATTTTTTTTTCACACGAAATGAATTTGCACG
>JADBJO010012129.1:114408-117675 GCA_016801955.1 Conus betulinus
GGTTCATAAAGAATAGTTCAACGAGGTAGCAATTCCTTAATCTGCCTCTTTTCTTTCCGTACAGCGTGGCTCGCACTCAACTCAAAGCCCTGCTATTTGGCCGCTTTTGCTGTTCACTGATATCTGGCTTGTACTCCATGCGTCGCTATGTACTCTTATCTTACTATGTTTATGTTGATTGCATCAGCTTCTCTCTGTGTTTCATAGCATAGTAAGTAAGTGAACAACATAGCAATGTCTCGTAGTATTTAAATATTGTCATTCTGTAATATTCTTTGAAGGGTGATAGTTTGCATATTATTAAAGTGCTTGTGGATATATTTTAGCTCTAAATGTATTATAACTGGGACATGCTGTTAAGAAATGAAGTTCAGTTTCTACTTCGGGACAAAAAGGGCAAGATGTTAATGCTGTACTGTCAGTGTATTTTTTATTGACATGGAGTTCACTTGTACCTATTCTTAGCCTTGTCAGAGCATTTCTAAATTTAGCAATGGTGATTACATGCAGGTATTTTTTCTGTTTGATGAAGAAATTTAAATGTGTTGTTGTAAATTAGAAAACGATCACTATTTTCATTCTTTTTTCATGCCAGTTTTGTTTGTAACAGTCTATCATTCTTTGTTTAAAGTAAAGCAATGAAGCTATTTTCATTATTACCTACTCCTTCGAATAACCAAACTTCTGAAAATCCAAAACGATCTAGACAATTTTTTATGCCGAACGCCCAATTATTATGTTTTTTTTTTTTTCGGTTTTGAGAGAGAGAGAGAGAGAGAGAGAGAGAGAGAGAGAGAGAGAGAGAGAGAGAGAGAGAGAGAGAGAGAGAGAGAGAGAGAGATGAGGGTCCCTCTAAACTACCACTTTTCATTATATGCAATTGATGTTGTGGAAATACATTATGATCAGCTTCGGGGTCCCCCAAAACCCACCACTAAAAGGGCAGAGCGCTTGCCGGCAGAGCTGACGGTGGTGAGTTTGAAAAAAAAAAACACGTGGGGTTTCAGTTTTTCCAGCTTGAAAACCCTCTGTCCATGCAGCAGTCACTGAGAACCCTCTGTCCACCCAGCAGTCAATGAAAACCCTCGGTCCACGCAACAGTCACTGAGAACCCTCTGTGTCCACCCACCATTGAAAACCCTCTGTCCAACCAGCAGTCAATGAAAAACCTCTGTCCACCCAGCTGTCACTGAAAAAAACTTTGTCCACCCAGCAGTCAATGAAAAAACCTCTGCCCACCCAGCAATAAAAACCCTCTGTCTGTCCCCCAGCAGTCACTGAAAACCCTCTGTCCACCCAGCAGTCACTGAAAACCCTCTGTCACCCAGCAGTCACTGAAAAACCCTCTGTCCACCCAGCAGTCACTGAAAACCCTCTGTCCACCCAGCAGTAACTGAAAACCCTCTGTCCACCCAGCCAGTCACTGAAAACCCTCTGTCCACCAGCAGTCTCTGAAAAACCCTCTGTCCATCCACCTGATTCAGTTCAGGGAGGGTTAAAGTGGGCGGAAAGAAGTGGGCTCCAAGAAGTGGGCTCCATCATGCCATCATGCCAGGCCCTAGACACGCTGACCTCTGACAGGTCAAAGCCTTTATTGCCAGAAGGTTATGGGTAAGTTTGCTTTCGTTTTTAACAAAACCCCACATTTAAATTAAAGGGGGGGGGGGGCAAAGAAAAGGGGGGGGGGGGGAAAAACTCTCTCCCTGAAAGCGCTCCTTTCCGAGAATGTGAAAACTATGCTCATCTTTGATGGAAACAAAACAAGATGGTGAAGTCCTGTCTGAGGGCGAGCGAGTGTCGGAGGTAAAAAAACTTCGAGGTTGACCCAGCTTCCCTTGACATTTGCAAAGCACAATGACATTATCTTGAATTATTTTTGAAAGTTTGGGGAGTGGTGACATAAATGGGCCCTGCCAGGGAGAGGCTGGGGGGAGGGGGGGGGGGGGGGGGGGAAAAAAAAAATCGTGGGAAAGGGAGGGGGCCAGGAGGGGGAGAAAAGGAAATTATCCAGCAAAAAAAGCAGAATAATTTGTATTTTTAAATCTTAATTGGCCAGCCAGGGAGAGGCGGGGAGGGGGGGGGTGGGTGGAAGGAGACTGAAAAAGAAAAATGGTGAAAGGGGAAGAAAGGGGAGGTGGGGAGGGGGAGGAGGGGGAGAAAAAAGAAATTATCCAGCAAAAAAAAAAAAAAACAATTTGTTTTTAAATCTTAATGGGCCCACCAGGGAGAGTTAGGGAAGGGAGGGGGGGGGGGGGGGGGGGGGGGGGGGGGAAAAAAAAGAAATCGTGGAAAGGGGAGGGGGGAGGGAGGTCAGGAGGTGGAGGAAAGGAAAATTATCCAGCAAAAAGGCAGAAATAGTTTGTTTATAAATCTTACCTCCCAAAAAAAGGCTTGGATTTGATCGACTCCAGGCCAAGGTGCAGGCAGGTCAATCAAGACGGCCGTATCTTCTTTCAGTTTTGCACTGCTTTGCTGTGGCGAATCACGCAGCTATCCTTCATCCCATCAACATGACCCGGGCCATTTTCTTTTCCAAAGGCTTAAGTCACTCCACGGCGTTTGTAGGTGAAGCTGGCATTATTCAAAGAAGCAGCACACAGTTTAGAACTGCAAGTCTTAAGGCACTTCTTTTGCACTTTAGCGTTTTAGCGTCAAAAAAGTCGCTGCTCGTTTGCGATGGCGGGCATCGTCACGTGTTTACACGCAGCACACGTTCATTGGTGGAGGATATCAAACCTTTAGCTATGTTGTGAGATGAGATCACGCGCGGAGTAGCTCTGACACACTCAGGAGACACGTGAATCACTGTCTGGGCCTCTTCCCTTTGCAACACATCCCTTAGAGTTGTCAGGGCCTGTGGAGGAGGGCTAGAGGGGAGGAGGGGGGGGGGGGGATGGGGGGGAGGTCGGAGGGAAAGGCTTGAGGAAGGTGGGGGAGGGGAGGGTAGGGGGAGGCAGGGGAGGGTGGGGGTTTTGGGGGAGGTTGGAGGGAAAGGCTTGAGGAAGGTGGGGGAGGGGAGGTTAGGGGGAGGCAGGGTGGGACGTTTGGGGGAGGTTGGAGGGAAAGGCTTGAGGAAGGTGGGGGAGGGGGGTTTAGGGGGAGGCAGGGTTGGTTGGACGTTTGGGGGGTTGGTTGGGGTGGTAGGGTTAGGAGGGGTGGGGGAGGGGGATGGTGGAGTTCGGGGGGGGGGGGGGGGGGGGGGAGTGGGGGGGGGTAAGTTGGGGGGGGTTCGGGTTGGGGGGGTAAGTTGGGGGGGGGTGGGGGGTT
>JADBJO010012130.1:0-18622 GCA_016801955.1 Conus betulinus
TGACAAGACCCTACAAAAGTATCACGTGTCTCTCGACGCTATGACAATAAACGCAATGCATCACCGAGCAAAAAATACCACTCGCGTCTCGATGCAAACGCAACGAAACAGTGCGTCCTTCTACAAAATACTACGTACTTTTTAAAGTCTTGAAAACAAGCACAACGCAGCATCCTACAAAAATACCATATGCCTGTCGACACCTTGACAATAAACATAATGTGTCGCCTTACGAAAATACCGCACGTGTGAAGACGCTGTGACAACAAACACAGCACGTCATCCTACAAAAATACTACACTTGTCTGACACCATGGTGACAAGCACAGTGCGTCATCTCAACAAAATACACATCTTAGAGAACCGCCCAGAAAAGGTGGACAAACGATTCGCAAGACAAAACACGACGTGTTTCGACTCTTAGGTCTTCTTCAGGCAATATACAAAACAATTATTATTGAAGGCAATCATTTATCTTCAAGATCTTCAGCGCAATATATGCATTTAAAGAGATTGAAGATAAGTGATTGCTCGCTTATCTTGCGCTAAAGAGATTGAGATAAGTGATTTGCTCGCTTATCTTGCGCTAAAGAGATTGAAGATAAGTGATTGCTTGCTCATTTTCGTTGTAATGATTGTTTTGTATCTTGCCTGAAGGTGCCTAGGACCTAGAACCGTGTCGTGTTTTGTCTTGCGATTCGTTTGTCTACGTTTTGGGGGGCGGTTCGCTAACAGTTATTTAAGTCATTAAGTCGTTTATTGTGAATGTTATAGCAATATTGGAGATTGCACGGAGCAGAAATGTGTGTCTACACAGTGTGTGTGGACTCCACACTTAGAAGAATAATTTCTTTCTTTCTTAAAAAAAAATAAATAAATAAATAATCGGAGACCATAACTCGAAAGTTCTTAAACCATTCCGCACCCAGCTGTCATGAAAAATGCTACAAACAATAAATTACGATCAAAGGAGACTATATAGAATGACATATATTGTTCTATTGTTAAAAGATAACGACGAGATTTGTCAGCACATCTCTGGACAATTTTCTCAAAGGATACTGCCGAGTTCTATTTATGTCTCCACGTTGTGTAAATCCCAGCACTGAAGGTGAATACTGCTGATTAACTCATCACTCTTATGATTATTATGATTATGATATGATGATGATGATGATGATGATTATTGATGATGGATGATTGATGATGATTATTATTGTTGTTGTTGTTACTTCTACTTATACTACTACTACTACTACTACTACTACTATTTTGAATACTGATATAGCGCCTATCCTCAGCTGAGACCAAGCTCTAAGCGCTTTACAATGAACTCTCGTTTTACAACGGGCTGCCTACCTGGGTAGTGCTGACTGAAGACCTGCTAGCTGGCGCTTCATTCATTTGTTTCCCGTGTCATCCAGTCAATGTCGTTCAATATCGTTCACTCAATTTCCTTACTTCCTTCAGTCTTTCCATTTCTCACGCAGAGTGGATGCTATGTGTAATGTGTCAACCATACCAACGGCAAAAATGGGCCTTCTGTTCCGAAAGTTGATGGGATTTACGTGTGTGTACAAGATGTTATGCATGTGTTCACACACGGAACCTCGGTTTAATATACACCACGCTGCAATTTCCAGTCTTGTACTTTAAGTCAAGCACTGTTCTAATCAATTTAAGGTCATTGATGATGACAAGCGGCACTCCGAGGATGAACGTAAACTACTGGCTGTCAGTCAGATGAATGAGAACATTTGGCAAATGCATTGTAGAGGTTTAAAGACAGACAGCGTTGAGCAGTGTTGTGCATGTTCATATCGCTGTGTGAGAAAGGACTGTGCTGAGCAGATCTGTATGTCCATACTGCTATGTGAGAAAGACAGCGTTGAGCATGTGTAAGGTAAAGGCTGGTGGGTTGAGCTGTTGTGCAGTTCACCGGTGAGTAACTGGAGGCGCATGTCCAGACAGCTGTGAGAGAGACACTGTGTGCAGAGATCTGAGACAGAAATAGACAGAAGGTAACGGACGGTGGGTTAGCTGTTGACACTAACCGGAGTACACGCACACAGACGACCGCGCGCACCCACACACTCACGAGACAGCGCACGTACACGCACGCACACACGTCCGCGCGCACGCACACTCACGCACACACACACACACACACACACCACGCACACACACACACACACACACCACACACACACACACACACACACACACACACACACAAACACAAACACACGCACGCGCGCGCACAGCAGATGAACAGAGACAGAGGCAGAGACTAATAGGCAGAGAGAGAGAGAGAGAGACAGCAGACAGACAGACAGAAACACAGACAAAGACAAAGCAGACAGACAAAGAGACAGAAATATAGAGACAGAAGGAGACATCGAGCGAGAGCGAGAGAAGGGGGGGGGGGGGGGGGGGGAGAGAGAGAGAGAGAGAGAGATAGACAGAGAGAGAGAGAAGAGAGAGACAGAGATACAGTGATGGATTTTAAAAAAAGAGACAGACAGAGAGACAGAGACAGACAGACAGAGAAAGATAGAGAGAGAGACAGACAGGCAGGCAGACAGACAGACAGACAATGAGAGAGAACACTTTAGTGAAAGTAATGAAATCATCATTGATGCGTTCATTTTACATCCACCCCTATGGAGAGAGAGTGCACTTTTTGTGAAAGTAATGAAATCAGCATTAATGCCTTTGGGGGGAGAGAGAGAGAGAGAGAGAGAGAGAGAGAGAGAGAGAGAGAGAGAGAGAGAGAGAGAGAGAGAGAGAGAGAGAGAGAGAAAAGACAGAGACACACACACACACACACACGCGTGCGTGCGCGCGCGCGCATAGACGCACACAGACACAGAAAATGAGAGAGAGAGAGAGAGAGAGTGAGGGGTGGGGGGGGGAGAGAGAGAGGGGGAACGAGGGAGGGAGCGGTGCCTTCCCGCGAAGGGAACGCTGCAAAAGCGAAAGCCGTGTTCTAAAGCCATTCCACCCAGCAGCACAATGGTCGCCAAAAACCACTCCGGCACCCGCCATCCTTTCATCATTGTTCCAACATCCTGTGTCCCACCCCGCTCAGGGCCTGCGGATATCTTCCTCACTGGCAGCGCTCATGATAAAAGTGAAGATTACATCTCCTCTCTCTCTCTCTCTCTCTCTCTCTCTCTCTCTCTCATCTGTAAAAGACTGTCCCTCTTTTCGGGCGGACAGGAACAAATGTACATTCAATGAGACAGACGTTAGGTTGTCTGGTTTACATATTTATTTTCCAACTGTAAGGAACAATAGACTCCTAAAGACAGATGGAAAGGACTGGGCATGGATGTGTTTTTGAACGTGAATAAACTGCATTCCCTCAAGAGATCAACAAAGCTATTTTTCTATGGGCTTGAAATCTCTGGTAAGAACAGCAGCTCTCCCCCCCTAAACCTTACGCTTTTTTTGAGCCCCCCCCCCCCCCCCCCCCCCCTCCGAACGTAAGTAGCATGCATCCCTGCAGGACACAGAATCCTTTGAAGAGGTTTGGACATTGACACATCAGACAACGTGGTAGTTAATGATCCCTTAAGGAAATATAAACTTCACCTCAGCGAAAAAATAACAACAGAATTACCCCCCGACAATGTCAATGGACTGATTCTCTGGAGCCAGAAAAACAACATAGAACAGCTCAAAAAAGAGCCACTTCCTCATAGCCACAGTGTGCTCAGCCCATCTGACAATAGTCCAGAGACATCGCTCTGTGTGTATCATCGACATATACCGGTAAACCTAGGTGGTCAATCATACAGTTTGAAGACATTCTTTTGTGTGTATCATCAACATAGAAACCTAGGTGGTCAATCATCACAGTTTGAAGACATTCCTTTGTGTGTATCATCAACATAGAAACCTAGGTGGTCAATCATACAGTTTGACAGTACAGAGACATTCCTTTGTGTGTGTATTATCAACATAGAAACCAAGGTGGTCAATCATACAGTACAGAGACATTCCTCTGTGTGTATCATCAACATAGAAACCTAGGTGGTCAGTCATACAATCTGTTATCTCTGTGTCATCAAACAGGCTAGGTGGTTGTGCTGTATTACGAGAGGGCTTTATGGATCCTAACTAGAGGAGGAATTTCCTGAGAAAACACAAACCCGAACATTCATTGCATTGAATATGTCATACTCAGTGCTACATATCAAAGGCGTACAAGACCTTGGAGGCAACACTGGTGGAGGTATGCTATGCCAGTGTGTTTAGTACGAGGAACTGTCAGTGCACACAACTGTGCAAGGAACTAAAGTGGGATGGGAGAAGCGTGGAAATAGAATCCATTTAACTGTCCGGTTAGTGCAGTTGTACCCTAAAAAAGTAAGAGTCGCAGGGCACATTTTCAGAGATTCCCGAACAGCAACCAGAGACGATAGGATGTCGTGACAACTGAACAAGTATCCATTGAACTGCTCTCCAATGAGTATCTAAACGAGACAAATGGTTCAACCTCCGAATTTTATATTATCTTTCAGACTTACAGAAAAAATAGGTAAAGTGTCACCAGTTCATACCTGGAATCAGTGATTAAGATAAACAAACCAAATCAAATATATACACAGAGAGAGAGAGAGAGAGAGAGAGAGAGAGAGAGAGAGAGAGAGAGAGAGAGAGAGAGAAGAAAGAAAGAGAGGGAGAGGGGGTGGGAGAGAGAGAGAGATGTAGAGAGAGAGAGAGACAGACAGAAACACACACAGAGATAGATATATAGATAGATAGATAGATAGATAGATAGATAGATAGATAGATATAGATAAACGATGTGAAGAAACATTGCTGTTATGTAAGCATCAAAGGACACTTTTTTATATAATTCATACAATTAAGTCACTCCAAAGTATCCATAACACTTGTTCTGTCTTGGACCAAATGAACCGAGAACAAAAATGCAAATTAAAGAATATTTCTTAGTGGCTGTCACAATTCCACAACCCACTTCTAACACACACACACACACACACACACACACACACACACACACACACACACACACACACACACACACACACACATCTTCCTCTACTCTAATTTATCATTGACTTATACAGGCTTTTCTGTTCAGGCTGAACATTGGAAATCTGCACCCGCCATTTGTTGTTCGACTCTATATCACTGCCTCTGTTATTTAAGCCTCTATCACTTCTGTGTTATTTCAGCTTCTATCTGTCCCCATGCTGTTTAGACAGCCATCAGTTCCATGGTATTTGAACAGATGAGCATGGGAAACTAATGCCAGGGAGGAAGTCTGGCACCCAGGACATCGACACAATCAATTAGCTGGTCTGTGGTCTCACTGGAGGTGTCACTGATGTCATTGTCTCAACAACAAAAAAATCCATGTTCAATATTGCTGTTCCTTTTCTGTCCTGATATTGCGATGTCACGTTGATCTCTAGGAAAATGATAATGATGGCATGTAAAAAGGACAGGTAGACATGCCCTCTAAACCATTCCAGTGAATAAGCTTACACAAGGAGAGTTCACGGCCGACATGAGTGTCATAATCTGTGTTTTCACTCACACGTGGCTTAAGGGCTTTTTATGTTTGATGTTGGTTCTTTTCTTTACATTTGACTCACTGTCCCATTTCCAATATCAGTAGTGGACATTATGGTCCGTTATCAGGCCCGTTTTGTTAGTGTGTGTGTGTGTGTGTGTGTGTGTGTGTGTGTGTGTGTGTGTGTGTGTGTGTGTGTGTGTGTGTGTGTGTGTCTGTCTGTCTGTGTGTGTGTGCGTGTGTCTGTGTGTGTGTGTGCGTGTGTGTATGTGTGTGTGTGCGCGCGCGCGTGTGTGTCACCGTAAGAGAGAGAGAGAGAGAGAGAGAGAGAGAGAGAGAGAGAGAGAGAGAGAAGGAGAGAGAGAGAGAGAAAAGAGAAGAGAGAGAGAGTCCATGTGTGTGTGAACGCGCGCGCGCAGGCGTGTGTGTGTGTGTGTGTGTGTGTGTGTGTGTGTGTGTGTGTGTGTGTGTGTGTGTGTGTGTGTGGTTATATTTCGACAGACCAACTGATCAAACGGGGCCAGTGTGGGAATGCCACCTTATAAGGAAAAAAAAATAATCCTCTAAACATACGTGTGTGTGTGTGTGTGTGTGTGTGTGTGTGTGTGTGTGTGTGTGTGTGTGTGTGTGTGTGTGTGTGTGTGTGTGCAGAGAGAGAGAGAGAGAGAGAGAGAGAGAGAGAGAGAGAGAGAGAGAGATACAAAAGATGAAACAAAACACATACAGAACTATATTTCCAGTCATTGCCAGATTAAAGAACATGTTTCCGACAGCAGCTGCCAGATGTTAAAAACAGCCTGCTGTTTCTCATGTCGGACGTTCTGGAAATACCAGCTAAAACAGCCTGCTGTTTCTAATGTCCAACCTGAAAACACCAGTTAAAACAGCCTGCTGTTTCTAATGTCCGACGTTCTGAAAACACCAGTCAAAACAGCCTGCTGTTTCTACTGTCCGACGTTCTGAAAACACCAGTTACAGGCTAGAATTAAAACAGCCTGCTGTTTCTACTGTCCAACGTTCTAAAAAACACCAGTCAAAACAGCCCTGCTGTTTCTACTGTCCGACGTTCTGAAAACACCAGTTACAGGCTAGAATTAAAACAGCCTGCTGTTTCTACTGTCCAACGTTCTAAAAACACCAGTCAAAACAGCCTGCTGTTTCTACTGTCCGACGTTCTGAAAACACCAGTTACAGGCTAGAATTAAAACAGCCTGCTGTTTCTACTGTCCAAAGTTCTGAAAACTCCAGTTAAAGGCTGAAATTAAAACAGCCTGCAGTTTCTAATGTCCAGCGCTCTAAAAACACCAGTTAAAGGCTAAAATCACATTGCCTTCTTATGGCAGTGGACTGTTCATGATGTATTGTGTCCATGGAATGGCATGAGACAGCTCCCAGCGCTCTCCTTCTGCTGCTTTCACTTTCCCTGAAGTGAAACAGGTGCCATTCACCGCCAGGTGGACAGACACGGTTTGGAAACAGTGATAGTTCGACCTCACAAATGGTTCAGACGAACAACTGTCAGCTCCATAGGCAAAAACACTCTGCTCACACTGCGGTTCCCTTGGTGATGACATTAGCATGACCTGACAGAACAGCAAGGGGACGCAGGTGTCCGTGAGGCACCAGCAGTAAGTGCATTAGCCGCTTTGAGGTCCACATACACCATGGGGGATATGTAGGGTAATAAACTTTCCTGGAAGAGGAGAGGAAATGAAATCTCTCTTACACCATACCGACGCCTACAGAAAGACGACACCTGAAGAGGGGCTGCCAATATGGCCGCTTTGATGATGCTCACAGATGGGATTCGAACTCATGACGCCTGTCTGCAAAGCCGGTTTTCTGTGTTAAAGTTTTACTAGCAACAGTGGGCATCTCCCTTCTCCTAGAATCTCTACTGCTCTGAACATAGTTCATTGCTGCTGACATACCGAGATGCTTAAAAAAAAAAAACTAGCAACACACGCCATCCTTGTTGTGGCCTGATAGTTGACTTGGGCTTGGGCTCAGTGGTCCAGCACCGGATTCACAGTCAGACGCTGCGAGTTTGAATCCTGATGGCGCTGAGGATAAAGACAGCCATTGTCGCTACACATCTTGACGTGTTGTCGTTCTGGTGGTATCAGTGTAGTGTTACGTTCCCTACCATCCCCACTCTCTTTATACAATTATTCCCGCCTACAACACGACCTGTGGTGCGTGTTGACATTAAACCTATATGGAACGTAAGGTAATATGTCTTTGGCTTGTGAGTTGGCATGCACCAAATGACATACCCGTTGACTCACATTGTGTCCACCTGGGGAATATAGAGAAAAAATGTTTCCCACCATTTACCCCAAGAACATAGCCCTTGCCTATCCTTTCCAGAGCTTCATTCAGCGAAGTGTCACGTAACAGCGCTCCACGCAATCAGCCAGCAAGAGTAGCAGCGGTGATGTGGTCACGCCCATCAAACACAGGAAGGGATAGGAACTGCAAGCCGAACCAGCTGAAACCACTGGGTACACTGCAATCACCTATTACGTACAGTGGACTCAGGGTCACACCGCTTGTCTGGGTCACCCCGTCTACGTGATTTTCAAAGCCACGGTTGCCTGGTGGTCTAATTCAGACTTAACGTCAATACCTGTCTTACGTATTACAACCGAGAGACTGGGGATAACCATCCATAAGAGAGCCGTAGAGAAAAGAACCACACTGACACCACCACATTCAGGCCAGCCATCATTCTGTTATGTTGGATGTACTTGGAGTTCAACCCGCAAATCGGTGCTGATTGTTGCTGGTTTTTGTTTTAGTTTTTTTTTTTTCAACCCTGTCTGTGCCATCTTGGCCTTTAGAGTTCGAGGTGATGGCAAAGGATCTCCTCCTTTGTCTGTCTGCTACTCCTCTGGGGGTCATCTGAGGGATCACTCCTTTGCCTTTCAGTTCTCTCCGACTGTTTTGTTTCAGATTTCATTGGGGTCGCCTGTACCTCTTTTTTTACTCCGGATGTCTAGAGCAAAGCTGTTTGGGGCAGGTACTTTGCTGCCATGCGATAAATGGCCTCTACGTATCTCAGTTGTCATTGTGTAGAGTAAGTCATCGCATTGCCTGTTCCGCCTGGGGTGGGGGGGGGGGGGGGGGGGGCATTATTCTTGTTTGGATACATGTCTTTCTCCAGTGTTAAAGTTTGGAATTTCTCCGTAGTTTCTGAGGATTCTCCAGCCAAAATAGATACAGAACACCACACAACCATCAACAGTGTAGCTCGCAACAAGCAGGGCATAAAAATACCACGAACGTGCTGACATGATAACAATAGAATATGACCCTGCAAAAATACAAATGCCTATTGACAACATGACAGTGTACACCTTCTACAAAAAAAAAACCGTAAATGACATGATTGAACAACATGACAGTAAACAGTACACCTTCTACAAAAAAAAAACCGTATGAGTGTTGATGACATGATAACAGTAACATAAACAGTAAAACAAAAACAGTCACCCCCTACAAAAATACTACATGCGTGTTGACGCCGAGACATTGAATAAAACATCACCCTACAAAACTATCACATACGCCATGACAAGTAAAACATCACCCTACAAACTATCACATGCGTGTTGACGCCATGACAATGAATAAAACATCACCCTACAAACTATCACATTGCGTGTTGACGCCATGACAATGAATAAAACATTACCTAACAAAAAATATCACTTGTGCGTTGATACGTCAATGTAAACGGCATGACACGTCACGCTGGCAAAGAAACTACATGTGTATTGGCGACATGATAATAAACTACTCTACCACACACGTGTTACTTTTATGACAGTGCATCATTTCACAAAATATCATATTAATGTTGATAACATATGAAAACACAGCGTGGCTCATAACGAAAAAAAAAAAAAACGCATACGTGTCAAATCCATGACAATAAACACTATGCAGGACCTATAAAAACACCATAAAAATGTTGACGCGATGATCAACAACACAGTACTCTACGAAAATACGACGTTTGTGTTCATTTCAAGTCAAAACATGAACTACAGCACCCAAGAAATATTACATGTGTTCACGCCAAGACAATGACAAGACCCTACAAAAAGTATCACGTCTCTCTCGACGCTATGACAATAAACGCAATGCATCACCGAGTAAAATACCACATGCGTCTCGATGCAAGCGCAACGAACTCAGGCGTCCTTCTACAAAATACTACGTGCTTTTAAAGTCTTTGAAAAAAAGCACAACGCAGCATCCTACAAAAATACCATATGCCTGTCGACACCTTGACAATAAACATAATGTGTCGCCTTACGAAAATACCCGCAACGTGTGAAGACGCTGTGACAACAAACACAGCACGTCATCCTACAAAAATACTACACTTGTCTTGACACCATGGTGACAAGCACAGTGCGTCATCTCAACAAAATACACATCTTAGAGAACCGCCCAGAAAACGTGGACAAACGAGATCACAAGACAAAACACGACGCGCTTTCGACCTCTTAGGTCTTCTTCAGGCAATATACAAAACAATTATTACAACGGAAATGAACGGCAATCATTTTATCTTCAAGATCTTCAGCGCATTATAGGCGTTAAAGAGATTGAAGATAAGTGATTGCTCGCTTATCTTGCGCTAAAGAGATTGAAGATAAGTGATTGCTTGTTCATTTTCGTGTAATGATTGTTTGTATCTTGCCTGAAGATGCCTAAGACCTAGAACCGTGTCGTGTTTTGTCTTGAGATTCGTTTGTCTACGTTTTGGGGGCGGTTCGCTAACAGTTATTTAAGTCATTAAGTCGTTTATTGTGAATGTTATAGCAATATTGGAGATTGCATGGAGCAGAAATGTGTGTCTACACAGTGTGTGTGGACTCCACACTTAGAAGAATAATTTCTTTCTTTCTTAAAAAAAAATAAATAAAAATAAATAATTCGGAGACCATAACTCGAAAGTTCTTACACCATTCCGCACCCAGCTGTCATGACAATGCTACAAACAATAAATTACGATCAAAGGAGAATATATAGAATGACATATATTGTTCTATTGTTAAAAGATAACGACGAGATTTGTCAGCACATCTCTGGACAATTTCTCAAAGGATACTGCCGAGTTCTATATTATGTCTCACGTGGTGTAAATCCCAGCACTGAAGGTGAAATACTGCTGATTAACTCATCACTCTTATGATATTATGAT
Organism: Conus betulinus; assembly: GCA_016801955.1. NCBI lineage: Eukaryota > Metazoa > Mollusca > Gastropoda > Neogastropoda > Conidae > Conus > Conus betulinus. The sequence goes on from JADBJO010012130.1 coordinate 10,770, forward strand.
TATGATGATGATGATGATGATGATGATGATGATATGATGATGGATGATGATGATGATGATTATTTTGTTGTTGTTCTTGTTGTTGTGTTGTTGTTATTACTACATACTACTACTACTACTACTACTATTTGAATACTGATATAGCACCTGTCCTCAGCTGAGACCAAGCTCTAAGCGCTTTAACAATGAACTCTCGTTTACACAACGGGCTGCCTACCTGGGTAGTGCTGACTGAAGACATGCTGAGCTGGCGCTTCATTCATTTGTTTCCCGTGTCATCCAGTCAATGTCGTTCAATATCGTTCACTCAATTTCCTTACTTCCTTCAGTCTTTCCATTTCTCACGCAGAGTGGATGCTCTATGTGTATGTGTCAACCATACCAACGGCAAAAAAATGGCCTTCTGTTCCGAAAGTTGATGGGATTTAATGTGTGTACAAGATGTTATGCATGTGTTCACACACGGAACCTCGGTTTAATATACACCACGCTGCAATTTCCAGTCTTGTACTTTAAGTCAAGCACTGTTCTAATCAATTTAGGTCATTGATGATGACCAAGCGGCACTCCGAGGATGAACGTAAACTACTGGCTGTCAGTCGGATGAATGAGAACATTTGGCAAAATGCATTGTAGAGGTTAAAGACAGACAGCGTTGAGCAGTGTTGTGCATGTTCATATCGCCGTGTGAGAAAGACAGCGCTGAGGCAGTGTTGTGTATGTCCATACTGCTGTGTGAGAAAGACAGCGTTGAGCAGTGTTGTGCATGTTCATATCGCTGTGTGAGAAAGACCAGCGTTGAAGAGTGTTGTGCATGTTCATATCGCTGTGTGAGAAAGACAGCGTGGAGCAGTGTTGTGCATGTCCATACTGCTGTGGGAGAAAGGACTGTGTGCAGATCTGTCACATCTATCAAATAAGAGTGGTAAGGTAAAGGTCGGATGGGTTAGCTGTTGAGTCTAACCGGCAGTAACTGGTGGCGCAGACAGGGGGCAGAGGAGACACAGAGAGACAGACACAGAGACAGAGAGACAGAGATACGGAGAGAGAACACACCACGCAACACACACGTCCGCGCGCACGCACACTCACGCGAGCGCGCACGCACACGCACGCCAGCGCGCACGCACACACACACACACCACACCACACACACACACACACACACAAACACACACATACACACAACACACGCAACGCGCGCGCACGACAGATGAACAGAGACAGAGGCAGAGACTAAATATAGGCAGAGAGAGAGAAAGAGACAGACAGACAGACAGACAGACAGAACAGAGACAAAGGACAAAGCAGACAGACAAAGAGGCAGAGATATAGAGACAGAAGGAGACATCGAGCGAGCGAGAAGGGGGGGGGGGGGGGGGAGGGAGAGAGTAGAGAGATAGAACAGAGAGACAGCAAGAGGAGAGACAGAGATACAGTGAATGATTTCAAAAAGGACAGACAGAGAGACAGAGACAGACAGACAGAGAAGAGAGAGAGAGACAGAAAGGGCAGAGCAGACAGAGACAGACCATGAGAGAGAACACTTTAGTGAAAGTAATGAAATCAGCATTGATGCGTTATTTTAACATCCACCCCTATGGAGAGAGAGAGCACTTTGTGAAAGTAATGAAAATCAGCATTAATGCCTTTGGGGGAGAAGAGAGAGAGAGGAGACCGATAGAGAGAGAGAGAGAAAGAGGGAGAGAGAGAGAGAGAAACACACACACACACACACACACACACACACACGCTGCGCGCGCGCGCGCTAGCGCGCATAGACAGCACACAGACACAGAAAATGAGAGAGAGAGAGTGAGTGAGGGGTGGGGGAGAGAGAGAGAGGGGGGGAACGAGAGGAGGCGCGGTGCCTTCCCGCGAAGGGAAACCGCTGCAAAACGAAAGCCGTGTTCTAAAGCCTTCCACCCAGCAGCACAATGGTCGCCAAAAAACCACTCCGGCACCCCGCCATCTTTCATCATTGTTCCAACATCTGTGTCCCACCCCGCCAGGGCCTGCGGATATCTTCCTCACTGGCAGCGCTCATGATAAAATGAAGATACATCCCTCTCTCTCTCGCTCTCTCTCTCTCGTCATCTCATCTCTCTCTCTCTCTCTTGCATCTGTAAAGACCTGTCCCTCTTTTGGGCGGACAGGAACAAATGTTTGGTGACCTCGTTTACCCGCGCGCGGGATAAAAAGTGCAAAGTTGCGTTAACTGTGCCTGTTTTTTGGCAAGCTCAAGCTTGCTGGCGACACAAAGATGTGTAAAAATGAAAATTCTTTTTTTTCCCCCGTGCAAGAGCAGTCTCTCTCAAAAATGAGTGAGTTTTATGCCCCTTCTTTTTGGCTGTTTAAGCGCGGGGTTTGGTTACTGTCAGCCTGTTCCATCCCCTTTTTTCTCCCCCACCATGGCCACACCACGAAGAAAACTTAGCCACCTTTGACAAAACCAGGGGCGATTGCGTGGATACAAGATGGCATTTTGCAAAGGCTGAAGTGGCGCGACGACTTGGTGTGTCATCATTCAGTTATTTGTTAGACTGAATCAGCGCCCCGTTTTAGGGCGCGACCAACAGCGTTGAAGAGAGGCCACGGTCAGGTCGGCCTAGGCAGACTAGGCAGACTACTACTCCCAAGAGAAGATCGTTTCAAATCATCGAGAGAGGCAGGCCCTATTGCAGCAGGGGGATACCACTTATCCACCAGCATCCAAAAGGCAGCTTCGTATATGGCAAATAACACCATCCTCAGCCGTCAAAGCCATACGAAACCGTCTTCACCACTTCGGCCCTCAGATCAGATCACGTCGTCGCCCAGCTGTTCGACCACGACTGCTAGCAGCAGCCCATAGGCTGGCTCGCCGAGCTTTCTTCTGCCATCGTCATGTGAGATGGAACCAACAACAGTGGTCCCAGGTCCACTCGTCTTTTCAGATGAGTCGAGGTTCGCGGTTTAGTCTTTGACACAATGACGGCCGAACTAGAGTTTGGAGGCGTGTTGGTGAACGTTACATTTGATGCAGCTGTTCGCACCAGACCAGGGCCTTTGGGGGAGGATCTGTTATGGTATGGGGCCTTCTTCAGCCTCCACCACAAGACACCCACTCTACCATATTGATGGAAACCTCACAGGCATCCCGCTATCGGGATGAAATCCTGGCGGCTTTCGTTGTTCCGACCATGCAACGGATAGGACCCATGGCAGTCTTCCAAGACGACAATGCTCGGCACATAGGGCCCGGCGGTGGCCGAAAACTTCATTGTGCAGCCGGCATCAACCAACATCGGATCCGGGCTTCCCGGCGTATAGTCCCGACCTCAATCCCCATCGAGCATATGTGGGATGAGTTGGGGAGACGTGTGAAGGAGAACCATCCACCTCCCAGAGACCGCCAGGATCTCTTCCAAATGCTGCAACTGGAATGGCAGAGAATCCCTCAGAGGGTCATCAGAAACACTGGTCAACTCGATGAGGAGTCGCTGCGTGGAATGTCTCGCCAATGGCGGTGGCCACACCCACTATTGAAATGATTTTGTGAACTGAACAGATTTTGCGAACTTTGATTTCGACCCATCCTCTGTTTAATTGTCTGTAAATCAACAACCGTTCATTCGATCCCAATGAAATTCAATGTACGTTGGGAACAAGATAATGAATTAATCTGTTCCCAATTTCAAAATCGTGGCTTTTATATTTTGGAAATTATGCGGGTACATGTAACTGTGCTTAACTTTAACAATAGTCCAGAAGACACAATCGCTCTGTGTGTATCTCGACATATACCTGTGGTAAAACCTAGGTGGTCAATCATACAGTTTGAAGACATTCTTTTGTGTGTATCATCAACATAGAAACCTAGGTGGTCAATCATACAGTACAAAGACATTCCTTTGTGTGTATCATCAACATAGAAACCTAGGTGGTCAATCATACAGTTTGAAGACATTCCTTTGTGTGTATCATCAATACATTAGAAGACCTTCCTTTGGTGTATCATCAACATACAGTTGGTCAGAATACAGTTTGAAGACCCTTTGTGTGTATTATCAACATAGAAACCAAGGTGGTCAATCATACAGTACAGAGACATTCCTCTGTGTGTATCATCAACATAGAAACCTAGGTGGTCAGTCATACAATCAGTTATTTCTGTGTCATCAAACAGGCTCTGGTTGTGCTGTATTAGGAAAAAGGTTTCTGGATCCTAAGGGAGGAATTTTCTCTGAGAAAACACAAACCCGAAACATTCATTGCATTGAATATGGTCATAACTCAGTGCTACATATCAAAGGCGTACAAGACCTTGGAGGCAACATTGGTGGAGGTATGCTGTGCCACTGTGTTTTAGTACGAGGAACTGTCATTGCACACAACTGTGCAAGGAACTAAAGTGGGGATGGGAGAAGCGTGGAAATAGAATCCATTTAACTGTCCGGTTAGTGCAGTTGTACCATAAAAAAGTAAGAGTCGCAGGGCACATTTTCAGAGATTCCCGAACAGCAACCAAAGACGATTAGGATGTCGTGACAACTGAACAAGTATCCGTTGAACTGCTCTCCAATGAGTATCTAAACGAGACAAATGGTTCATCCTCCGAATTTTTATATTATCTTTCAGACTTACAGAAAAATAGGTAAGGTGTCACCAGTTCATACCTGGAATCAGTGATTGAGATAACAAAACCAAATCAAATATATATATATACCTATAATGTTGACAGAGCAGACTGGGCATCCAAACACACACACACACACACACACACACACCACACACACACACACACACACAGACACCACACGCGCGCGCGCGGCTCGAGCGCGCGCGCACAACACACACACACACACACACACACCACACACCGCGCGCGGAAGAGAGAGAGAGAGAGAGAGAAAGAGGGGGTAGATGAGAGAGATAAGTTATAGAGAGACAGACAGACAGAAACACACAAGAGATAGATAGATAGATAGATAGATAGATAGATAGATAGATAGATAGATAGATATTGATTAGATAGAATATAGATGTGATAGAAAGATAGCTGTTAACGATGTAAGAAACATCAAAGCATCAAAGGACACTTTTTTATATAATTCATACAATTAAATCACTCCAAAGTATCCATAACACTTGTTCTGTTTTGGACCAAATGAACCGAGACCAAAATGCAAATTAAAGAATATTTCTTAGTGGCTGTCACAGTTCCACAACCCCACTTCTAACACACACACACACACACACACACACACACCACACACACACACACACACACACACACACACACACACACACTATCTTCCTCTACTCTAATTTATCATTGACTTATACAGGTTTTTCTGTTCAGGCTGAACATTGGAAATCTGCACCCGCCATTTGTTGTTCGACTCTATATTCACTGCCTCTGTTATTTAAGCCTCTATCACTTCTATGTTAGTTCAGCTTCTATCTGTCCCATGCTGTTTAGACAGCCATCAGTTCCATGGTATTTGAAAGATGAGCATGGGAAACTAATGCCAGGGAGGAAGTCTGGCACCCAGGACATCGACACAATCAATTAGCCGGTCTGTGGTCTCACTGGAGATGTCATTCACATCATTATATCCGAAGAAAAAAAGAAAGAAAAAAAAAATCCATGTTCAATATTTGTGTTCCTTTCCTGTCCCGAGATTGCGATGTCACGTTGATCTCTAGGAAAATGATAATGATGGCGCGTAAAACGGACTGGTAGACATGCCCACTAAACCATTCCAGTGAATACACAAGGAGAGTTCACGGCCGACACGACTGTCATAATCAGTGTTTTCACTCACACGTGGCTAGTTTTGTTTTGTTTGTTTGTGTTTTGTTTTTAATGTTTAATATTTGTTCTTTTCTGAACATTTCACTCACTGTCCCATATCCCATGTCAAATGTAGTGGGCATTATGGTCATTACGGTCCGTTACCATGCCCGTTTGTGTGTGTGTGTGTGTGTGTGTGTGTGTGTGTGTGTGTGTGTGTGTGTGTGTGTCTGCGTGTGTGTGTGTATGTGTGTGTGTGTGTGAGCGCGCGCGTGCGTGTGTGTGTCACCCGTGAGAGAGAGAGAGAGAGAGAGAGAGAGAGAGAGAGAGGAGAGAGAGAGAGAGAGAGTCCATGTGTGTATAATGAACGCGCGCGCGCAGGCGTGTGTGTGTGTGTGTGTGTGTGTGTGTGTGTGTGTGTGTGTGTGTGTGTGTGTGTGTGTGGTCTGATCAAACGGGGCCAGTGTGGGACTGCCACCTTATAAGGAAAAAAAATAATCCTCTAAACAAACAAAACAAAACAAAACAAAAAAAAGAGAATTGTTGCACACTTCCATCACGTAACAGCATAATAGCTAAACTGTCGACGTCCTAGAAGTGAATAGACAAGGCTCTACTGTGACTTAGTTAATGACGAACAATCGTGTCCGTAGTCGTGGAGTGAACGACTGGTTAAATGGGAGAAAAAAAAAAAATGTCACATTCTGTCCTTTTGAAGATGATACAGTGATCGTAACTGCCGTCGGGGGAGGCACAGATATCCCTGACACACGGAAAGTCATGAACTTGTGAAACTATTATAGTCATCATTTGTGCTAGTGTTGAGACAAGGACAGTTTTCACCAAACACATATACGCTATTGTCTTTGAAGCCGCGTTGGTAACTATTGCTGTTGTCATTGAAATCAACATTATTTTGACGAATATCTTTTAAACAATCACCATTATCGTTACTGCCGTACCGAAACACTTCTTGTCTTGATGAAACAGTCAGTGTAAAAATCTTTTCACTGTCATCTTTACCTTTGTTATAGAGATACTCATTGTTTTTAACTAGAAGACAGTTACATTTCAAAACGACTGCTGTCATTCATTCTGCTGCGTCCGGAAAAAAAGTTCTTCTTTTGAGAAAGGAAACCAGTCGCAGTATGACGTTTTGAGAGTAATGCAGTCACTATTACTGTTGTCATGGAGACAATTATTGATTTGACAAAAATCGTCATATTTTGAAACTATTATGGTCATATTTTTTCAAACTATTACCGCGCCCAGAGTCATTGCGTCAAAGGATTCATTATTACTTTTGCAAAGGAAAATTTGGTCAATTTTTTAAACTATTACAGCCATCACTTCTGTTGGCATAGAACCATTTATCATCATCTTAGTAAAGGACACGTCCACATTTAGAAACTATTACAGTCATTACTGCTGTTGTCATAAAGACGAATATTCTGTTTTGTGAAGTAAACTGGCACATAATGACGTTTTGATTCTAAAACTGTCCCATAGTTTCATGTCTTCGGATATCTGGACATGGCACAGACCTAGGTCAGACAGCAGTGCCAAGCAAGGAGAGAAGAGAGCCAGACAGACAGCAGCAGGCACTGGCTGATGGTGTGCTGGCAAGGTATCAGCTGGTCAGTGAACGTCAGGATGATTCCTATCTCCAGACACAACAGGTCTGTGTGTGTGTGTGTGTGTGTGCGCGCGCGCCGCGCGCGTGTGTGTGTGTGTGTGTGTGTGTGTGTGTGTGTGCGCCGCGCGCGCGCGCGCGCGGTGTGTGGTGTGTGTGTGTGTGTGTGTGTGTGTGTGTGTGTGTGTGTGTGTGTAAGTGTGTGGTGTATGTATGTGTCCATTCGTGAGTGTGTGCATGCGCGTGTGCATTGTGTGTGTGTGTGTCGCGTATGCGAACTGCCTTTGGAAAGGGTTTACAACCGAGGTCAGGATGCGTATGCATAAGATTGTCATTAAATGTGTGGAGTTGAGAAATGTGGGTGCTGGAGAAGGGAGAAGAGAAAAGGGGTGGGGGTGGTTATATGATTATTTCTAAATAAGGAGGAGCGCAGTTGGAGGG
>JADBJO010012130.1:28378-43378 GCA_016801955.1 Conus betulinus
TTTGGTGTGGAAAAGGTCCACGGAGCCTGATCTGAAAACTGGAAAAATTGGACACAACTCCTAGGTCTAGACCTGCATTCCGCGCATGAGGCTGCATACGAAGACCAAACGGCAGAATACAATTAGGGTTGTTTTCGAATTTGCTTTGAAACTGAGGGTCAAAGACACAGTCATAGGCAGGGTTCTCCGGTTCCGAGAACAGTCTAATATAGTAATTCAAAGACAGTTTCAGCCTGGACAGTGGACAGTGAGGGTTCACCTGCCTCTGTGTAAAGGCTGTACACAGGGGTGGTACAGAATGCTCCAAGACAGAGACGAAGCCCTTGATGGTGGATAGGGTCCAAGAGTTTGACGTAAGACGGTCTTGCAGAGCTGTACACAGCACAACCACAGTCCAGTTTGGAAGCGACCAAGGCCCTGTAGAGGTGCAGCAAAGTTTTCTTATCAGCACCCCAGTCAGTGTGTGCTATGACCCGCAGAATGTTCAGCGCTTTCTGGCAAGAGGTTTTGAGGTTTTTAATGTGACTGAGAAAGTTGAGTTTGGGCTCAAAAATAACTCTTAGGAATTTGGCCTCTTTGACAGCTGGAATGGTGGACCCTGTCCAGACGAATTTCAGGATCAGCACAGAATTGACGAAAATTGTGGAAATGGATTAATTGAGTTTTGGTACTTGAGAGGGTAAAACCGTTTTTCCTCGGCCCACTGTTGAATCTTGTTGACACAAAGTTGGAGTTAACGCTGTACGCTGGCATAAGAAGCTCCACCTGCATACAGCGCAACGTCGTCAACGAACAGAGAGGACTCAGAGCCCTAGCTTACTGATTTCACAATGTCGTTGATTTTAATGCTGAATAGGGCAGGAGAAAGGATGCTCCCCTGAGGTACACCCAACCCCTGCCCATGGATATCAGAGATTGTGGTGCCAACACGCACCTGGAATTGTTGATCAGCCAGAAAGTTTCGAGAAACAGAGGCAGATGACCACGAAAACCAAGTCTGTGCAGATCATAAGGATTCCTGATTTCCATGTTGTGTCATATGCTTTCTCTAGGTAAAAAAAAAGATTGCGACCACATGCTGTTTGTTGACAAAGACGTTGTGGATGGTGGTTTCCAGACGGACTAAATGGTCAACTGTCGAGTGGTACTTCCGGAACCCGCACTGTTCACTGGCCAAAAGAACATCGGTTTCCAGCTTCCACATCAGACGGGAGTTGACCATCTTTTCCATCAGCTTACTGAGGCAGCTGGTTAGAGCTATTGGACGATAGTTTGAAGGGCTGGTCAGGTCCTTTCCAGGCTTTGGGATTGGAATGATCAGGGCTTTCCGCCAGGAGGGCAGAAAGCACTCTGTGATCCAGATATCGTTATAGACTTTAAGAAGGGTCTGGAGACAGCTTTCTGGAAGATGTTTCAAAACCTGATAATGATGTCATCAAGACCAGGGGCAGAATCACCGCAGGTTTGCAAATCTGATTTTAGTTCATTGATTGAAAAAGGAAGATTGTAAACTTCAGAGTTGTCTGATGTGAAATTGTATGAAGATTTCTCTCTGATTTGTTTGTTTCTTAAAAAGGCTGCAGATTTATTTGAAGATGAGGAGTTCTGTTGGATGGTGGAGGCCAACAAATTGGCAACAGCTTGTCAGTCAGTGATCAGAGCATCAGCAAGTTTCAGGTGATGAATGGAGGGGTTGGTGTTCTTCCCTTTGATTTTTCTGATGATGTTCCAAACTTTCTTCTTTGAAGTTTTAGATGTCAGCCCGGTGCAGAAGTTTCTCCAAGACTGACGTTTACTGATTTTGAAAGTATGTCTCTATTTGGCACGGAGTTTCTGATGGGCTCGAGTGTTAGGACCAGAAGGCCGTTGGTATACCCGACGTTGAACCCGTTTTCGTACTTTTGAGATTTGTTTGGCAGTCAGAATTAAATCAGGGTGTCTTTGGCATTTGGAGTTTGTTTGAGGAAGTTGGAATGGAGGAGGGCCTTGGCGCATTTTGTGAGGATATTGGAAACCGTTGCTGCGGGATCCGGATTTTGTAGAACTTTCTCTTAAGTTCCCCACGGACAGTTCCTGAAAAAAGATCTCAGTTCACATTGTTGAAATGGTCAGATCGTCAAGTGCTGACCACTCATAGTCCAGGACCAGCGAGGGGTCACACACTGACAGATCTAAACATGAGAGAGCACCAGTAGCAGATTGGAGGATAAGATAAGATAATGTTGCTTATAGCCCAGCCGACAGCAACTGGCAATATCAGGGCTGTCACCACGTTAAAATCCACTCACAAGTCATTCATTCACACAATTCTTAAAATACATCATCTAAAAACTCAACCAAAACTTTGTTAAAAATCTTTCCACTGTAAAATCTCAGATCCGATGAAAATATTACCTCTTTCAAGAACTCAAAGATCGTGAGGCGGAACGTCTCTGAACAAGGTTTTCATGGAATCTGCTGTAAAATGTTTGTGTCTCACATCGTGCAAGTCCCGAGACTCTAAAAGAATATTTTTTATTGTGAGTGGCACATGACATGGATGCACCACGGAGCTTCTTCACTCTTTAAAAGGTAGGAATGGGTAAAATACGAATGGCTGGTGTGCAGCCAGCACAGAACTGTTTCTTCTTTACGGCCACCAGATGAAGATGAGAGGAACTCCTTAAGGTTTGGACGGATCAGAAAGAGTTTGTTATCCGTCTGTCACTCTGTGTATTTCAATCCTCCTGCCAGAGGTCTCTGACATAATCGTTAATTTTGGGTTTCAGATCTGAGCAGGGGATATACATGTTGGACATTTTTCTCTCTTGTAGCATTCTTGGCCAAATGATCAACCATTTCATTTCCCTCCAATGCCAACATGACCAGGAACCCAAGCCAGAAGAATGTTTAAAACCCTCCACTTTCAACTTGGTAAAAAGTTTCAACAAGTGTAAAAGTTCTGGATGCTGGAGGTTGCAGCCAGCTATGGCCTCCAAGCTGACTGCGAATCCAACAGAACCAGAAAGTCCCTTTTCGTAGACTGTGAGATCATCCTCAGTGCCAGAACCAGAGCTGTAACTTCAGCAGAGTAAGAAGAAGCATCTGAAGGAATATGTTCTAACAGTATTTGAGAAGGAGCACCAGGGCAGTAGGCTGCACAGGCCACTCCATCTTCAGACTTGGAACAGTCAGTGAAAATTTTTTGATAGGATGGGAATTTTGAACAGAGGTCAGCATACAATGCCTTGTATGCCAGAGAGCTGGTAGACTCTTTGCGAAAAGCTGCAAGATCAAAACGAATCTCTGGTGTGAAAAAGGTCCATGGAGGCTGATCTGGAAACTTGGGAAAAATCGGACAAAACTCCTAGGTCTAGACCTGCATTTCCGCTCGTGAGGCTGCATATGAAGGCCAAATGGCAGAATACAGTTAGGATTGTTTTCAAAATTTGCTTTGAAACTGAGGGTCAAAGACACAGTCATAGGCAGTGTTTTCCGGTTCCGAGAACAGTCTGATATAATAATTCAAAGACAGTTTCAGCCTGCGGTTGGACAGTGAAGGTTCACCTGCCTCTGCGTACAGGCTGTACACAGGGGTGGTGCGGAATGCTCTCAAGACAGAGACGAAGCCCTTGATGGTGAATAGGGTCCAAAAGTTTTAGATAAGACGGTCTTGCAGAGCCGTACACAGCACAACCATAGTCTAGTTTGGAAGGGACCAAGGCTCTGTAGAAGTGCAGCAAATTTTTCTTATCAGCGCCTCAGTCAGTGTGTGCTGTGACCCGCAGAATATTCAGAGCTTTCTGGCAAGAAGTTTTGAGGTTGTTAATGTGGCTGAGAAAGTTGAGTTTTTGATCAAAAATAACCCCCAGAAATTTGGCTTCCTTAACAGCTGGAATGGTGGATTTATCCGGAAGAATTTCAGGATCAGCAAAAAACTGACAAAAATTGTGAAAATGGATTGACTGGGTTTTGGTACGTGAAAAGGTACACCTGTTTTTCCTCGGCCCACTGTTGAATCTTGTTGACACAAAGTTGGAGTCAAGGCTGTACGCTGGCGTAACAAGCTCCTACTGCGTACAGCGCGAAGCGGTCAACAAACAAAGAGGACTCACAGCCCTGGCTTACTGATTTCACAATGTCGATTTTAATGCTGATAGGGTAGGAGAAAGGATGCTCCCCTGAGGTACACCCAACTCCTGCCCCTGGATGTCCGAGAGTGTGGTGCCAACAAGTACCTGGAATTGTCGATCAGCCAGAAAGTTTTCGATAAATGTAGGCTGATAACCAAGAAAACCAAGTTTATGCAAATCACTGAGAATTCCTGATTTCCACGTGGTGTCATAGGCTTTTTCTAGGTTGAAAAAAGATAGCGACCACATGCTGTTTATTGACAAAGGCGTAGCGGATGGTGGTTTCCAGACGGACTAAATGGTCAACTGTCGAGTGGTACTTCCGGAACCCCGCACTGTTCACTGGCCAAAAGAACATCGGTTTCCAGCTTCCACATCAGACGGGAGTTGACCATCTTTTCCATCAGCTTACAGAGGCAGCTGGTCAGACCTATTGGGGGATAGTTTGATAAGTTGGCAGGGTCCTTTCCAGGCTTTGGGATGGAATGATCAGGGCTTTCCGCCAGGAGGGCAGAAGAAAGCACTCTGTGGTCCAGATATGGTTATAGACTTTAAGAAGGGTCTGGAGACAGCTTTCTGGAAGATGTTTCAAAACCTGATAATGAATGTCATCCAGACTGGGGCAGAATCATTGCAGGTTTGCAAAGCTGATTTTAGTTCGTTGATCGAAAAAGGAAGATTGTAGGCTTCAGAGTTGTCTGATGTGAAACTGTATGAAGATTTCTCCCTGATTTGTTTGTTTCTTAAAAAGGCTGCAGATTTATTTGAAGATGAGGAGTTCTGTTGGATGGTGGAGGCCAACAAATTGGCAACAGCTTGTTTGTCAGTTATCAGAGCAGGCAAGTTTCAGATGATGAATGGAGGGGTTGGTGTTCTTCCCTTTGATTTTTCTGATGATGTTTCAAACTTTTTTCTTTGAAGTTTTAGATGTCAGCCCGGAGCAGAAGTTTCTCCAAGACTGACGTTTACTGATTCTGAAAGTATGTCTCAATTTGGCAAGGAGTTTCTGATGGGCTCGAGTGTTAGGACCAGAAGGCTGTTGGTATACCCAACGCTGAGCCCATTTTCATACTTTTGAGATTTGTTGGCAGTCCGACTTAAATCAGGGTGTCTTTGGCATTTGGGGTTTGTTTGAGGAAGTTGGAATGGAGGCCTTGGCGCATTTTATGAGGATATTGGAAACCGTTTCTGCAGGATCGGATTTTGTAGAACTTCCTCTGTGAGTTCCCCACGGACAGTTCCTTGCAAAAAGATCCCAGTTCGCGTTGTTGAAATTTAGATGTTGTGTAACAGTGCAGCTTTCAGTCATTTTGGATTTTAGAACAATTGGAAAATGGTCACTCCATCCCATGCAGATCGTCAAGTGCCGACCACTCACATCCAGGACCAGCGAGGGGTCGCACACTGACAGATCCAAACATGAGAGAGCACCAGTTGCAGAGTGGAGGACAGTTGGAGATCCATCATTAAGACAACACAGGTCAAGCTCTGAGAAGACGTTTTCTAGAAAGAGACCTCTAGACGAAGTATCAACGCTACTCCAAAGAGGATTGTGCCTGTTGAAATCGCCCAACTACAAAAAAGGTCGTGGAAGCTCCTCAATGAGGCTGACTAGTTCTTGTCGACTGATGGATACAGAAGGAGGCAGATATAGACAGCAAATAGTGACTGTTTTATGCAGAGAGACTCTGGCAGCTAAAGCTTGGAGGGAAGAGCTGAGGTAGACAGGGCTAAACAGAAGAGATTTGTGGATAAGCAACGACACACCACCAGTCACTCCAACTGCAGAAGGCTGTGCTGGTTTAGAAAGAACATTAAAACCAGATAAAGAAAAAGATTTGTCAGAGCGTATCAGAGTCTCTTGAAGAGCTAAGACAGCAGGTTTTAAATGTTGACATAGGAGCTGCAGCTCTTCAAAATTAGAATTCAAACCTCGAATGTTCGAGTGAGATATTATTGAATCCATGAGAATGGAGAGATGACAACAGACTTCTCAGTCCATTACTGTCTCGTCATCATCCGACTGCAGTGGAGAATATGGATTGTGTTTCCAGACTTGAACGTTTTTTCTCTGGACTTTTTTTTGTTCTCTTGGAAGCTCCGGAGGCAGATGATGGGCCATCCACCTCAATGACCTCTGCACCAGAGGGCTTCCCTGGGATTGTGCCTTGATGAGGCACCACTTGGGGGCCGCAAGTGCCCCTGGGAGGAACAGGGGTTTTTTTTGGGGGGAGGGGGAGCTTTTGAAGCAGAGGGTCTCCCAACCTGTGTCTGCAGGGCAGAATGGGAGGCAGCAGGTTTTACACCACCGCTGAGGGAGTTTGTACCTATCACAGGGGTAGCGGATTTCTTGCCTCCGCTGGGGGCAGATGGTTTCGATTGCAGAGTCTTAGAAAAGCAAAAGGTGTCTGTCTGACAGGAGACAGATACTGAAGAAACTTGTTTAACAACCTGAGAGTAGGACTTGTTGGGATGTGGCGGACTGCCCAGAACCAACCTTTTTGCCTCCTGGAATGGAATCCTTCTTTCTGTCTTCACCCTTTGGATGCTACTTTCCTGGCGCCAAACCGGACACTCTCTAGAGAGGAGGGGGGGGGCCGCCTCCGCAGTTTGCACAACGCGCCAAATGAACGCACCGCATCTCATGGCTCAGTTGGCAGCAGACGCCACAAATCTCCTCTCCAGAGCATCGATCCCGCACATGGCCAAACTTCTGGCATCGGAAACAACGCATCGGGGATGGAACATATAGGATAACCTTGACATTCAAATAGCCCACCTTGATAGACTGTGGCAGCGAAGGGGTGCAGAGGTCAGAAAGGGGGGTATTTGTTGGCACTCTTTCAGAACCCTAACGAATTGTGACTCTTCGCACATCCATGACTCCTTGCGATTTCAGTTCGAACCTTATCTCATCCTCCGGTACACCTTTTAAAGTCTGGGCAGCGAATGACCCTCTTTGAAAAATTCAGGTTCTTGTGAGGCGACACCTTGATTTTTCGGTCAACAAGAGTTGTTGATTTCAGGAGCCAATCTGATTGACATTTCGTACCACATTCCACCAGAAATGAGTCATTTCTCAGTCGTTTGATTAATTTTGGATTACCCAACAGACAACTGAAACCTTTCTGGATTGCGAAGGGGCCGAGTGCAGACAAAGGTTTGTCTACATCGGCGCCCTCCACCACCACCACAGGCCAAGATCCAGACTCTGTTCGGATTTCTGAGTCCGAGTCAGAATCATGATCACAATCTGATCTCTCTCTTTGTCTCTCTTTCTCCGTTTGGAAGGGAGTTTAGATAAGATAAGATAAGATAATGTTGCTTATAGCCCAGCCTACCGCAAAGGGCCATATCAGGGCTGTCACCATGTTAAAATCAACTCACAGGTCATTCATTCACACAATTCTGTAAAATACATGGGAGTTTAGATATTGAGGCCATGGTATATGATTTAGGAATTCGTCCCTACCCTACCCACCCACCATCGAGTCCAACTTAGGGGCCAGGGCCAAGAAACTCTCGTCTTGGACCCCTTCCGGGTTTCAGGAGGGATATACAACAAAGCAGCACCACCAACTCAACCCCCCCCCCCCCCCCCCCCCCCCCGATTATGCCCAGCCCCTGGGAACAGAGAACTGAGCACTGCAGGGGTTATCTTGGCCAGCTGGGGGACTGCCCGTTTTGACCCAACCCCATGCAGGGGAAGCCAGTTGACACACACAGGCCCATGTGTGCCTCCTGTCTAGGAGAGGTCCGAGCCAAAGTAATGTGTTGAGGGCGCTGGCTCTCTCAATCACCAGGATCTGATTCCCCTCCCTCACAGGTCGCACCGCACTGCAAACGCGGCGGATCTTAAGAAGACCACAGAGAGAAAAAGAGTGTGGAAAAGAAGACTTGAAGGGGAGACGAAGATAGAAAAGAGCCCAAATAAGAAAGGCAGAAAACAAGAAAAGGAGAAAGAAAGGGCGGGTTACAATTAGTCAGGATCCTCACCCTTAGCCTATCTGACATGGGAGGCCCTACCAGGGGCATCAACTCCTTACCACGCTGTGCTTTAGGCCAGACAACAACTTGACTTTTCAGGCCTAGAAGCATTTTAAAATACTAGCCTGTCTTCAAGTATTGATGCCCCTGCCAGCAAAGCCTAAGGGATCATGGGACTGCGCAAGCCCTCCGATCACGGAAAGGTTGCAAGCCCCGGAGGGGGGGTAGGATGCATGTGTGTGTGAGTGCAAAAGTGTTTAGTATATAAACCAACTTCTCTAGAGTGTTGGGAAAACACTTCACTGATGTCTGGAGTGGGATATACATAACAGTTTCAATTGGTACAACCCTAGCTATAAGTTAACAACAAACAGAAGTTGTCAATAGCGTTGGGTATTGGTTGTGTTTTACACAGACCAGGTACTAATTGTACTCCACATTAGCACTTTCCAGCTGCTCCATTAGTAAAAAAAGGGGAAAGATTTATTCAATACACCATAGGGCTGAATGTAACACAGCCTCTGGATTGAGCAGTGCAGCTTGTGTGTTCAAAGGAAGGGGAAATTTTACATTATCCATGTCTGATGATGTCCGTTCCTTGTGGCAAACCCAGCAATGACCTGCTTGCACTGATTGATTTCAGAATGCAGCAGGGGGCCATGGGAGATTTAATAGTGCCCCAAAATGGCCACCGCATTGGGGTGGGTGGGTGGGTGGGTGGGGGGGGGGGGGGGGGGGGGGGAAGAAAAGAAAGAGTACTCCCTTACCCACATGGGATGAGCAGCAGTCCATGGATGAGTCCTTTCTGGTCTCTCTTCACTCGGGGGGCAAGCAAAAGCATCAGTCAAGTTGTTGAACCCAGTGATGCCAGTTCCTTGCTCGCCGAGCTGCCACCAGTTCCGACTCATCCACCAAATCTTGTGGACAACCTGGTTGAGCTGGAAGTGGGCTCTCCTGAGTCTGCTGAAAAATTGGAACCCCATCCTTCCAAAATGGTGCGAAAGCTGTGGAGGTCTACATCTTCATCATCGGCCTCTAGCAGACAGCGTTGCCACAATTGGGGGGCAATTGGGGTCAGAGTCTCTGACGTGGGAACACAAGCAGAGTCTGAAGCAGTCGAATCCTGAAGCAAGGTCACAGGGACGACAGCACTGACACCACGATGGGGACTTTAGACCTAAAGATTCCAGGCACTTTTCCCCATACTCAAGTAGGTCCCAGGTTGCCAGCACCGACTGACCTCAGGTGTCAAAATTTTGCTGGAGATCATGACCAAGAGCATAGAGGTGGGGAGGGGCGCCTGTATAGTGGCAGGAGGCATGACGGACGAACACAGGCCCCATCGAGCTCTCCCCTGCCCTCGAGAAGAACTTGGAGCTGGCACCAAAGTAGGTCACATAGAAAACAGGTTTTACTGCCATGACCACCACGACTGCGCTGAGAGAGTGAGTCGGAATTATATTCTGACTCCTCAGACAGCAGCAGGAAAACCGTCCTGATAGGCATCCCCATTCTGGACCAAGAGGGAACCCTCGGAAATTGCCCCCAAATCTACAGTATGACGGGAACATAAACTGGTTGTCATTCAATCTACAGTCTGACGGGAACACAAACTGGCTGTCATTCAAGTACAGTTCAACAGCTATAGAACAGCCTTCAACTGGTCAGAAATGGAGAGTCAGGATTACCTGGGATGGTGTCCGGAAGGAAAAGCCCTAGACTTCTTCATTATTGCCACAAAGATGGGCAGTCAGTGTTCATATCACCAGATGTTGAAGAAGTTGGAAGCGCGCTTTGGGGCCAGAGAGCTGACTGAAACAGCCAAGCTCAAATCCAGCAAGCCGACCAAAACCCAGGGGAGTCCTATGAGGACTGGGCAGACATGGTCACAGTGCTGCTGCTTCAGCCTTCAGAGACCTGCCAGAAAGATATGTACAGGGCGAGGCAAATTTTGCACTGGCAGTCAGAACAAGGAAATATGCCTACCTTGAGAGACCCAGAACCATGGAAGAGGCCGTCCATAAAGTGAAGTGGTACCAGCACGTCTCCTGGTCATGGATGAGACACAGGAAAGTTCAGGGGGAGCCACAGGTCAGTTTTGGTTTTTCCAAGCAAGATCTGAATAGCTTTAAGCAGATCGTGGAAAAGCTGACCTCTCCTCTGCAGTTTATAGCTAAAGAAAGTGGAAAGCAAGCTCCTGACAGCCCAGATTCCAACATGAAGTGCTTTTATTGCAAGCAGGTTGGGCACAGGAAAAAAAGATTACAGACGGTACCAGAAGTGGCTGCAGAACAGTCTGGCAAAGCTGATGGAAGGAAGGAATGGGACCCCAGCTCTCCAGTCAAGGTTCCAGTTCCTTCACACCCTGGCAATGCTGTGAGGACCATACCCCATGGCATGCAGATTTCCAAGGTGCAACCTTCGTACAATCCAAGGCAGTGGGAGCTACCAGCAATACTCCGCCACATATGCCTGGTGCTTCACCGCTGAAAAGACCCAACCAGCCTCTGGCAGATAGTACTCCATGCAAGAATTCGAAGGAACCATCACCTGAAGTTGTTCGAATTGCTACGGTCAGGGCCAGTTCTAAGATGAGTGTGGACAAGACTACCAGGGAGAACAGGTCAAGATGCCAGATTCAGGTTTCAGGCACAGCTGGCAAATCAAATTGCACTGGAAAACAAAAGTGTCAGCCAGGGATACTCAGGACAGTAGGGGTATTGGGCAGTCTAGCCAGCGTCAGGAGGGTCCCAGGACAGGCCTTATGGATCAAGTGAAAGGGACAGGGAATCTTCTGACAAAGGGCCAGCAACAGGGAAAAGACGCATGGACTCAAGCCCTACTGCTGAGATACAGGAAGCCAGAACTTCTCATGTCTGTACATTGCCACAGATCCAGGAAGGCAAAGGAGGCCAGTTCCACATGCCAAGAAACCCAAAAGAGGGGCAAGAAGTGTTTGATTCCTGGATGTAGGGAGGCTAACCGGTATCTGAAAGCTCATGCCTTCATTCACCATCTGCCGGCATATTTGATGAAAGGCTGCCACCTTCATCAAAGGTTGTTTTGCAGAGTCGGACACAGGCACTTGAACAGGCAATTGCATGGCTACTGGGGCCAATTGTGGAAACTGGGATAAGCTGGTGGGCTTCATCAGCAGGCAGCACTGCACCAGCTTGGGTAGTATTCAGTTTCAGTTTCATCAAGGAGGTGTCACTGCATGTGGACTAGTCCATATACACTACACCACATCCGCTAAGTTTTGAGACCACACTACGCATGATCTCAAGCTGATGGATATGAAGTAACAACAACGATGAGACAATTGAAGGAGAGGGTCTCATGGCTACGACTCAGCGGATGTCTGACCTACGCATTAGCCCACCACGCTGGTCAGACCTTGAGTGCCTACCTACCATTTTTTTTTTTTCTTTTTAGTGGATGTACACGTGTGTGTGTATGATGTGTGTGGGCATGGGCCCATGTTTGTGCATGGCACGGCACGTGTGTGTGTGTGTGTGTGTGTGTGTGTGTGTGTGTGTATGCGCGCGCAGGCATGTGTGCACATTTGTGTTTGTGTGTGTGTGTGTGTGTGTGCACGTGTGTGTGTGTGTGTGTGTGTGTGTATGTGTGTGTGTGAGTGTGTGTGTGTGTGTGTGTGTGTATGTGTCATTTGTGGGTTTGTGTGTGCACAACTATCTGCATATAGCCTATATGTATATGTATCTGTGTGCATGTGTATGTCTTTGTATGTGGGCGTGTGCGCATGTGCGTGTGTGTGTGCATTTGTATGCTTATGTGTATGTGTGTGTGTGGGCGCGTTGTGTCAGTGTGGCTGTGCACATGCACACATGTATGTGCGTGGGTAAGAGTGAGCGAATGTACGCACACAGGTTCGTATGTGTGCGTGTGCGTGTGTGTGTGTGTGGTGACTGCATGCGTGAATGTTCAGAAGATGGCTTAGGAACAAGAACAAGACCATCCATTACAGCAATTACATACACATAACAATGAGAACAACAACTCCTCCCCCTCAAACACATCCCACACACACACACACACCCGCGCGCATGCACACACACAAACATATACACACGCGTGCGCGCACACACACACACACACATACACACTCACACACCAACGCTTCCACACACATCTGTGGACTCTCTAATTAACACACTGGCATTACCCCACTGATGAACACACACACACACACACACACACACACACACACACACACACACACACACACACACACACTCACACACTCTCTCACACACACTCACACACCAACGCTATACACTCATGAGGACCATGGACACTCTAATTAACATGCTGGCATCACCCCACTGATGAACCCACACCAGTGCACACACGTCCACAGTATACGCTAGGGACCCTGAGAGATTCAAAGTCTTATCTCAGTTGACATGTGTTTGATCTTTTGTGTCTGTTATTGGAAAGGCCCAGTATGAGTTTGTCCCAATCTCTAGGAGTCTTCGCAATGTTGGCCTTGAAATTATTCCAATGTTTGTTTGGTTGGTGATGTTTCTTGCTCTTCCCTTAAGTCTGGATGTGCGGCCACTTCCTCTCTTGATGTTCAGATCTGAAAGATGGTCTATGGTATAGTGGCTTTGCTCGTGTTTGCTGATTCTTCAGATTTCTTATCACATCAGATTGGCCAAGCAGTAATCCAGTTCTTATTGTTGTTTTGCCAGCCATGTGTCTGCTGCTCTCTCATTTCCTTTAACTAGTGGGTTGTGCACTCTTCACCAACTGCCAGAAGGAGGCCATGAAGACCTTTAACCAGCATGTGGGAGAGCAAGTTCCAAAAAACACTTCATTTGAAGTCTGTGCCAGCTCTCATTCACTGGAATGCACTATTGGTGTTGATGGCCTGTATGAGCCCAGAGAGGCAGAGCTGCTGGCAGAGGAAGTACCCAGCACCAGTGGGCATGGAATCCCATGAGCCTTCTGCTTGCCATCAGGGTGCCTGAGAGTGACACTGTGATGGTATGCTGAGGGGCATGCAGAGCATCGTGGCAGCCCATGGACTGGTTTTGTCGCGTCGCCAGATGGCTGGAGGTGATTGTCCAGTTCCCCCAAATGCAGCGTCTGCTGTCCGCCCTGGGTGACATACGCATCCAGGATGAGCCGAGGGAAACGATGGCCACTTTTTGCCAGAATATCAGGAGGGGGGTGGGGGGGGCTGGTTCAGGGTAGCTTCCAAATGTGCCTGGCTGAGGCGCCAAACATCCTGGTTCTTTGAAAGGTCATACTGCTTCTGGTGGCGCAGATGGACCCACAGGAAAGTCAATACTGGCGAGAACACTATCCAGCACTGGAGGCCTGGGAGCCTGCCCAGGCAGTGATACCTTTGGCGTCTGTGGACCTTCCAAAGTGACTGAAGTAATAGAACCATACCGGATGAGGTCGTAGACTGGCAATGGATCAGTGTCCATGGGCCTGTTGGCACGCAGTGCTATGCACCTCTCCGGCTGCTAAACAGGAATCACTCTCAGAGGACCTGCAAATCAACACTAGCCAGACATGGGCTCAAACAAGGTGAAGAACTCCCTTCCTCACTGCAACCCTGGACGAAAAGCTTTCATCATAAAGTTGGAAGGAGTGTAGTGATGCATGGGTTTCTGCCCGTAGGCGAGCTCAGCGGAAGTGCACCTCACGTGAGAAAGGTTCACTGACTCTCAGGTAAACAAGCAGACGAACTCCGGCAGTACAACACTAGGCCTTGAAGAGAGTGGACTAGCTCACTTGTAGTTAGCTAGGGAGTTTGACACTCGGGCTTGAAGGGAGTGTGGACCGGCCCGGACTAATTTGTAGTTAGTTAATTAAGGAGTTACATCATACTACAGCTACACTAGTGACTGACCAGTGCTAGGGCCTCCAGTTAACAGAAGATGGTTTAGCCCTAGTACTGCGACAAAACAGCCATAGCCGGTTACAACGGCTAGGACGGCTTTGACAGTACCACTGCTGGGCCCGGAGACTGACACTAGTGACAGTGACTGTGACAGACTCAACTCGGTAGTTCATGCCAGTGAAGGGCTTGGGAAAGAATCCTGACGAAACCCCCAAGCCAGGGTCTGGACTGACCAGGTAAGGTTAAGTGCATGTGTATACATGTACTTGTGCAAAAGTGCTTTGTATATGATATTATGAACGAAGTTCTCTAGAGTGTAGGGGAAACACTTCATTGTTAAACTCATCAACAGAGTATAGTGCCACGAGTTTAAACAGTAAGACCCAAATTAAGAACACAAATCAGGGCTCGAAAATGAGCAAAACCGAGATTGAGGTCAAAACTCGAGTCAGGTAAATAATCTGGAGCCATGTAACATGACCGATGGAAAAAAAAAAAAAAATGGAGTGGAGGTCACTTTAGTTCGCAACCAGTCTGATCGTGTGAATGAAACTGAACCATCAAATGAGTAGTCAGCGTGTGTTTAACCAAATTAATTCATACGATGTGTATTTTATCAAAACTTACCTATCTAGAACCCTGTATGCAGGTTCTATATCATTATTACGCACAAGAACTGTGCGAGCGAGGAACCGAAGGTGATTTTGTGACATGATTCTGGCAGTATGCTTCTGTTCCAAATTGGAATCATACGGTTTAGGGTTTCCGGAAATGGTATGTGGAAGTATTCTGCTTGTAGGACTCCATCGAATCAGTGAATAAATAGGTCACCCTTTCGGAGCGGACCAAAATACAAATAAACGCACTACATAAAATGTGAAGCAACGCAGATTAGACGTGAATGAAAGAAGAGAGTGCCTGCCTGACTGAATGATTAAATGAATAAGCCTATGTGTTGTGTAAGCATGAATGTAGGCCTTTGTATGTGAGTGTGTACGTGTATGTATCTGTATATATGTCTAA
>JADBJO010012130.1:50878-73378 GCA_016801955.1 Conus betulinus
GAGCAGGGGGGAGTATGCATAAGAGAATGTTTGTGTTATTGTTGTTTGTTGTTAACTTCACACCTGTGGATCACTGTATTCAGCTGTGCCTGTTGACAGAACTCTGTGGTGTTACTTTCACCATGTTGTAAGGGCCTTCAGGCCCAGAGAGGTCTGTTCTCCCCTGAGTTTAGTATTCACCTGCGGAACAATGGTTGCAGGTTTCAACTGCTCATAGGTTTGGATTTTGGGGCTTGAAAACCGTTGTTGGCTGTCCAAGGAGTACTTGATTGAGTTTAAGAATTCTTTGAGATGGCAGAAGATGATGGTCTCTGGCCTTCATCTTACCCTGTCCTAGACGTGCTGAATCTGTAATAGCTTATGAAGGTTACACCCATTATGTAATCTTTTGACATGGTAACAATTCTCACATAATCTGCATGTTTTTGACTAAAGTTATGAGCATTGAAGAGTTAGGACTTCAGTGTGCAAAATGTTTTCTGCTAGACTTTGGCTGCAGGTTTTCAATGTGTTTGTGTTGGTTTGGTTTGTTATTTTCTCAGACAGATTCTTGTCAGGACTTGCGAGAAGATTTTCTTTTATTTGGGGAAGACTCAGCCTGTCACATTGAAATTAAAAATCCAGTCTTAAGTTAGCTATTTGAGCATATGACTGTTTGATGTGTTCTGCTTTGTTTTGAGCACAGGTATCCTGTGGAGGTTCTTACTGTGTTGTTTTTGACTGGGGGTGCTCAACACACAGATTTTGCAGTTTGATGCAGGTTTTAACTCCAAAGAGTCCCAAAGGCACACAATGTTTTCAGTTACAAGTACAATTGTTTTTCTTGTTTTTCTACTGCTTTGCTTGAAGTCGGAAGTTACAAACTCTACAAGAGATGCAGAGACTCGGTTTTGTTTATGAACACATTCAAATGCATCAGCTTCCGAGTTGTGACCCTTGAGTGTCCAAGTCTTCACATCAGTTGCTCTTGCCAATAAGAACTTGCTGGAGGAAAGAGTTGGCCTCAGATTTCGTTGAGGAGATTGACGTCTTCCTTTCCTTCACCGTTTCTGGCACAGAAATTGACAAAGATTCTGCGACTAAGTTAGTCAATCTCATTTTCAATTTTGTTGAAGAGATCGACAAAAGTCATGACAGTGCTCATACTCTCACTAGGGCCATTGAGCTGGAAAAAAATCTTATATGCATGTTACACCCTGTATCATCCTTAAAAATAGCAGGCAATAGTGTGGTGATGGTTATGGATGACACCAACATTAATGTGTGCTCACTGGTGCGGCTGATTCTTCAAAGTTTTAATGTTGGCTGCCTTGAACAAGTAAAAGTAGAAATGCCAGTGATTGACTGCCATTTGTGAATCAAGGCCATAGTAAAGAGTGTTGTAAACATCAGAAAGATGATCAGGTGAAGTCCTAGATCAGCAGCAAGATTTTCAAGAAAGTCCCATTTTAGTTTCCCCATCCCTCCCCCCCTCCCCCCACTTTTCTCCCTTTTGTTATTTTCTTGGGGAAGCATCTCCATCACACTGAGAATTTTTTCCCATGGATGAAAGAAAGGAGAGCAGGAAGGGGCCTCTGGAACAGGGTTTAACCAGTGTGTGTTTGCTGTTTTGGTGCTTTTGGTTTCATGGCAGTTCAGTGAATGTTTAACGTTGTGTTGAAACCTGTCTTTATGTGCTGTGTTCCATTGAATTGTGCAGCAGAATGGACAAGTATGCTGGTCTATGATTGTATAATTGTAAATTTCTTCAAAAGTTTGTCATAATATTAGCAACTCATAGATTTACCTAAAAGACCCACAGATTTTTCAAGAAAGTGACCTGTGGGGCCACGTTTTTGAATGTTATGAAAAAAAAAAAAAAAAAAAAAAAAAAAACCACTGTCTTGTGGTGCAGGTTCTGTACTGTTGTCTTCAGAGCAACCGCTGAGTGTGTTCCTAACATCAAGTGTGTTTTCCCAGTGATGGTTTTTGTAGGTGAGTTTTTGTGATACTGTCATCTAAGACAAACACTAAGATGTGGAGAAATCCCAGTCATCCTTCTTTGTTTAGTTCCACTTTGAATTCAGTGGGTGGATCCATAAAACTGAGGCAGTCTGTGATTTGGTTTTGCAGAATTTTCTTTTCTTTCTTTTTTTTTTTTCTTTCTGCGCATGCAGGTTGATACTCCTGTGGACACTGTCTTTATAGACAGGCAGTGGAGTTTTGTGTGTATGACTGTTTTAGGAAGTCATTACTGTTTGTTTTCCATGTAAGTTATTAAGGTATAGGCGTGCTTACTGTTGTTGGTTATTTTCAACTGTTTCAGATAAGAAATTTGCTGGAGAAGTTCAAGGACTTTATCAAGGACTGGGGTCAGTTTGCCAGCAAGGTCATTGAGTTTGTGGACAGTGATCTGGTGAGTTTTCCTGTGAGTTTCCTCAGGAATGGATGTGATCAGAGTGTATTGGGTAAAACTGGCAGTCAGCACCATTTTGTCTTGTGCCTGGTGACTGGCCCAGTCATTGCACTGGCCTTATCAGAATTAAGCATACTGGTTGTCAGGTTCGTCCACTTGCTGACAAAATGGCAGATGATGATAAATTGTGTTTTTCTGTTTCTTCATTATTTAGGTTTTTATCAAAATCATCGCCGTTCAAAGGTCAAGTGGTTTTACTAAGGGTCACATAAAAAAATGTGAAGCAGGTCAGAAGAAGATCTTTGTCTTCCCTGACAAAGTCCACACTATACAATGATCCACAAAATCACAATTCGACTCTTCATCTTTCAGATTTTCAGTCACAAGACCTTTTTCAAGAGAAGAGAAAAAAAATGAAAACAATACAACGACATTGTCAAAGTTGTCAAAGATGGACATTATGTTGTTGTATTGTTTTTGTTTTTGTTTTCCTCCTCTCTTGAAAAAGGCCACATGGTCGACAGTTTGAAATATGAAGAGTGGAACTGTGAGTTTGTGTACGGTTTTCTTTCCTTTGAAGGACCGTAGCTTTTGTCATTAGCCAGTATCCTTTCATTCCCTTCTTTTTTTTTTTTTTTCTGTTTTCTTTCTCAAATGTATGATGTGACGTTTTCAGTTAATCAAGGTTGTATTATACTTTGAGGAAAAGAAAGTAAAGTGCTTAATGCTGATTGTCTTTCTGTTCTTGCAGGGTGATCTAGATAACACTCTACCATACCCCTTTGCAGGCGAGCTTCGAGGAATGTCAAAGTATTCTGGCCTGAATTTGGGTATGTTGAATTGGATCTTTTGTTGCTTTTTTTTTTATACAAAAGAGCCTTTTGTTTCAGCCAATCTGTGAAGTGGTCCCTCTAGATAACACCCTTTGGACATCCTTGGAAATGAGGTCTGAAATGGGCATGAGTTTTAATTGGAAGGTAGACCTACATAGACAGAGAGGAAAATAGTCCACAGCAACAACAACTACAAAACAGGTATTCAGTGAAAGGGGGAGGGGGGGGGGGGGCTCTTATCTGGGAGAGAGATTTAGGACAGAGGAAATTATTCCCCAGCCCATGTTTTTAGGGTAAATAGTCTTAAATAAAAGATCTCAGACAAAGAGGAAATTCTTTCAGAAAAAAAATTAAGTTTTTATAGGGAAGGATGCTTAACCAAGACGTTTTCATCATATGCCCATGTTCATCTGTAAATTTGAAATCTGCCATTTTTTGTTGTATTCTCTCATCTCATTCATCACTTTTGTGTTTGCAACATGCAGAAGTGATATACATTGTGTGCAGTCATTGTTGGAAAATCAAGCTGAAATTTTATGTGGCTGCAAAAACAATGTAAGTGTGTGTATGTGTGTGTGTGTATGTGTGTGTGTGTGTGTGTGTGTGTGTGTGTGTGTGTGTGTGTGCATGTGTGTGTGTGTGTGTGTGTGTGTGTGTGTGTGTGTGTGTGTGTGTGTGTGTGTGTTGGTTTTGTCAATTTTTTTCTCTGGAAGGGCCAGAGCTGCCAAGTGCTGTGATTTCATGGCTAAATTTTCTGACAAAGTGCTATGGAAAAAGAAAAATCTTTGTAAATGCTTCACCGTCCTAATAGCAACTTAAACAAAAGCAATATGGTGTAGATCTTCAGACTGCAGACTTATTTCAATGAAAAAGAAAGTGGCCAAGTTCTGTAAGGAGAGAATGAAAAAGTAGAAGAAAAATCACGATAAAGATAATCATTATTTTCCCATCCTGACGCCCACATTGATTCCGTGAGTAAGCAATTGTTGTCGTCTAAAAGGGGGCTTAGTAGGTGTTGTCCTGTGTATGTTGGATCAGAACAGTACCACTGAACAAATTTAATGTGACTCGGCAGCAGTGCAGTGTTTCCTGTTGTGGGCTGCCTCATGACCACATGACATTGACTGCTCCCTGTGGATTGCTGGTGCCAGTGCTGCGATGGGACGGGCCAGGCCATGGCTGTTGAAGAGGGGTTGGTATGAACAATATGGATATACTTCCACTGAAGAGGTACTGAAGATTGGACAACAGAGAAAAAAGAAAGGTCAAACACATGGATAGAATCAGTCATGTTAGTTATAGAATTGGAACTTGAAAAGAGGAACAAAACAGTAAAAAAAAAAAAAAAAAAAAAGATGCTGTCATGCAGAAAAGAAGAGAAAACCGAAAAGTTCTTGGGAAAGATAGAATTGATCATTTGTATGATAGAAACCAAGGTAGTCCATGTTGATTTCCATCTTTGTGTCTTACATGCATTAGAAGTAGTGCTCCACTGGTCTTTTTCCGCGGTTCATGTTCTGCTTTGTCTTTGCAGGTGAGGTGGTGCTGTTTAACATATTCTATGAGTTTTTCACTGTCTGCACCTCCATTGTCGCCGAGGACCCCAAGGGTAGGAAAAAGTCACACTCACTGACTCGTAACATTTTAGCAATCCAGCACTGGATTCTTATGCATTCTGTTTTAATGATTTTGCTGTAGGCCATTTACTTTTGAATGCTGCATAGTTGATATTGTTGATTTCTGTATTTTGAAACGACACTTGTCATTTCTCATATCTAAAACCTGTCTCTTTAGGACTTTTAGTGGAGGATGTACTTGGTTGATATAGTTGATTTCTCTATTTTGAAATGACACTTGTCCAATACATGTAGTTTTAAAAACCTGTCTCTGGAGAACTGCAAGTGAAGGATGTA
Organism: Conus betulinus; assembly: GCA_016801955.1. Lineage (NCBI taxonomy): Eukaryota > Metazoa > Mollusca > Gastropoda > Neogastropoda > Conidae > Conus > Conus betulinus. The sequence continues at coordinate 56,020 of JADBJO010012130.1, forward strand.
TTGTAAGAGATGCAAAAGTGTATTTTTTTCAGGCTTTAATTCTCACTATGTTGTTGTTAAAGTTTGAATGATAACTCAAATCAGGTATTTGGGGTGCAGGTTAGATCTGTTTCTTTCTGTTTTTTTTTTCTGTCAATTAATAATAATCGGTCACTGCAGTCATCATGCCTCTTTTTTTACTCATCATAGTATATTCCATATTGTATGGTGCTTGTGAGTCTACTGTGACTTTTTTTCCTTAAATTGATGAGTAGTAACACTTCATCTTTTCAGTGTTCAATGATTCTGCTGATCTGTCTGGGGCTTTAATTTTTTTTTTTTCCAGAATATGATTTAATGTGCCTGTGTGTGTATGTGAGCATGAAGAGGCCAGTTTTAAAAAGATTAATAGTAAAGAGTGAAAACAATGCGGAGAAGAAAGTCAGTTACGCTGTTTTTAACAGTGCTAGAAGTGTAAGTTTATTGTGATATACAATAGGAAGAGTTCCATGATTAAATATTTGAAAGAAAATGAATACTTTTCTCAGAGTGTGTGTGTGTGTGTGTGTGTGTGTGTGTGTGTGTGTGTGTGTGTGTGGAGGTAGGTAGGTAGGGAGCGTATTTGTGTATTCACACATTTGTATAATCCTTCTAGTTAACCTTCACCGTGTTTCCTGGGCACCCCTGTACCCCAGACACACAAAAAAGTCTCTATAACTCAGAAACTTTTGAACAGTTCTAATTGAAATGTTAGGTATCTCCCAAAAACGTAATTTAGTCTGTGTCAGCAAATTTTGTTGTTTATGCAAAATGAAAACAGTGATCAAATGCATTATTTAAACAATACACATCTGATCAAGTGTGAGTCATGGTGGAGCAGACTTTAATGAGCAGTAACCAGATACAGCAAAGCGTTGTGGGCCAGGTGGACTTACATTATCTATCAATGTGGAATCTCACAAAGACTCAATGATGAGTATGGGTCAGTCCATCAGAACTGTCATCATGTGAACAGGGATAAACACAGTAAAAGCACCTAGTTAAGCCTGTGTAAAAGGTATGGGTACTCTTTCTCCCTATCTCTCTCTCTTATAGAAAGACACACACAAGCATACACATGTACGCCTGCACACATGCATGCACATACATGCTAGTGATACATCTGACACCTGTGAATTCACCGGGAAACTGGGATGGCATACATGTTGCACATGCATTCACCATTACCCATCATTCTGCAAATTCCATGTACTTGTGTTGTCCCCACCCCTTTCTTGTTTCTTGTATCTGTCTGTCTTTGCTCTTTCTCTCCCATTTCCCATTCTGCTTATGCTTACACTTTTTAATGTTTGTTTCTTTTCAGGGAATTTTGTTCATGCCCGATGCTTACACTTTTTAATTTTTTTTTTTCAGGGAATTTTGTTCATGCCCGATGCTTACACTTTTTAATGTTTTGTTTCTTTTCAGGGAATTTGTTGATGCCCAAAGCTTACATTTTTAAATGTCTGTTTCTTTTCAGGGAATTTTGTTCATGCCTGATGCTTACACTTTTTAATATCTGTTTCTTTTCAGGGAAATTTTGCTCATGCCCAATGCTTACACTTTTTAATGTTTGTTTCTTTTCAGGGAATTTGTTCATGCCCGATGCTTACACTTTTTAAATGTTTGTTTCTTTTCAGGGAATTTTGTTCATGCACGCAATCTGGACTTTGGGTTGTTCATTGGGTAAGTTACTTTTGAAAATGAATCGTGGTTTTGTTTTTTGCCATGTTCCTGGCAATTACAAGCTACTTTTATTACATGTTTTAACAGATTTTAACACCTACAAACATACTGTTTGAAAAAGGTCCAAGAATGGTAGTGGGACTTTGTAAACTGTTTATGTTTTCATCTGTGTTAGTGCTTGCCTTATACACACCCTTGTAATGCTGTGATAAAGATTGCAAACAAATTTCAGTACACTTCTGTAAGCATCTGAATTGTCCTTGAGAAGAATGTCTGACATCAAATGTAATGTGAAAGAACAGCATAGTTACTCAGGGAATGAGTTTCTGTTGCAGCTGGGATGTTAAAAACAAAACCTGGGCAGTGACAGAAGCCCTGCGCCCCCTGGTGGTGAACTTGGATTTTCAGCGTGGTGGTAAAACCGTCTTCAAGTCGGTCAATTTTGCTGGTTACATCGGCATCTTGACTGGCCTCAAACCAGTAAGTGGATGACTTGGACCAAGGAAGTGTTGTATGAGACAGTGTGATGTTAAGTGAGCTATGTATTGAAAGATTTATTCTAATGGAACTTGTGTTTTAGCGTGTTTACCATGATGTATACATCAGATGAAAATGTTCAGTCTGTTCATCATTATGCTGAGTTCAGAGTCAAAGGTATGCAATACTGGTTAAACATAAGACATAAGTGACATGTATTTAAGCTTATAACATGGATGAGTTTGGCATTTTACCATCTTTTTCAGAAGCGATATCTGTGTTAAAAGCAGTGGCTGTGACTGCACTACACTGTAACTGCCAGAACACAAGATTTTGATTTATTAGACACTTTCCTGTGTTTATTAGACTCTTTTCTGTAGTTTACCACTTGGAATGGCACAACAACAACAAATAGTAATTATAGGTTTGTAGTGACTTACCAAGCCTGTGCTCCCATGCACTTCGGGGCATATTTTGTACTACCCTCAAAATAAACCCTAGACCTAAAGACACTCAGTAAAAGTGAGCGTGAAATGTTTCTCAAGTAAAGTCAGTGTTCTTTTAGTATGAGAGACAATCGCATAGTTTATTCGAATGTCTGCATGCTTTTGGTTTAAAAGGCGAGCACATAGTTGATGTGAAGATCGGCATACTTTTGCTTTCAGAGACTGGCTAGATGGTTAGTTTGAAAGTCTGCACAGTTCTGATATGAGAGACTGGCCTTCTAATCAAAGTGAAGTGTCCAATTTTCTGATGGAGAGGTGTTCAAATTGCGAAAAATGTGAAGACCAAAGACATTTCCCAGATTGTCAAGTTTTGTGGGGGAAAATCTGTCGGTCTTGTACGAGAAAGATTCTGAACAGCCAGCTTTGGATGAAGTTATTTTTTTCGTCACCTCTGCTAGTTTGTCATCAGCTTGTCTGTCTGCCTGTCCCCAAGATTACACAAAAGCTACCGGGCCAGGTTTATCCCAGAATTGGTGGAACATGGCCCTAGCATGACTCATTAAGTTTGGATGGGGAATTGGATCAGAGGGCAGACCCAAGATCAGAGAGGTGACACGTAACTTACTGAACCATTTCCGACAAATCTTAGTGAAAGAACAGAACATGGCCTAAGGGCAGAACCATTAAACTTTGATGTGGATCTACTTTGCAGATCCTGATCAAAGGGTGGATTCTGGATCTGTTCTGTTCACCCAGATAGCGTAAAAAAAAAAAAAAAAAACCCCTACTGAACAGATTTTAATCAAACTTGGTAGAAAGATGGAATGGGCCCAAGGGTTGGTGTGGATCTGTGATCCAGGATTTCTTTCACCTCTGCAGGGATGTGCATTCCACTGAGTGTCCTTCATGTTCTGTTTGGTTTTCCCTCCCTCTCTTCCAGCCCACCCTGTACCCAGTTGGAGGCAAGGGGGTTAACTCTGTATGGTTTCTGCGATCAGATTGTCTGTTCTGCACAGTGTTGGACCGCTTTAAGTTTATTTTGTTGTTTTTAGTGTCATGATTGATGTCTCAGAATGACTGTGTGTGTGTTGTGTGTGTGAGAGGTTTATGTACACTACTCCTTCTATGTCTATTTTTTACGCTTTTTATGCAGTTTTGCATAACAGATTTAGTTACACTGCATTACCAAGAAGTACACAAAATAAAAACTGTGGTATATTGTATTTATAGTGAACACTCTGCCAGTCCCTGTTACACATTACCAAGAAATGTACTAAATAGAAATTGTGGTGTATTTATTTACTTGCGGGGGAGGGGGGAGGGGTATATTTGCACAATAATTGCTGTCAGTTTTCGAAATTTGCCAAGCTGTAGCTGCTTCTCTGATCATGCTCNCGCTCACACAGCATCCCTTCTTTTCAATAGTGATTCGCGTGCGCGAGAGCGTCGTTCACGTTTTGTTGTCGTTTAATATTATCTGGTGAAAGCAGAGGTTTCTTTCTGATCCCAGGGTAGGACACATGATCTGTGGGGGAGACTGATGGGTATCTGCCTATCTGCCTGTTGAATACATTTTTTTAAGTCATTGAACGGAGCAAGTACAACATCTTGATGTTCCTGATATCATCAAAATAACACTAGATTTCATCTGTAATGCACCTTGTCGACAATACCTTCCTGAACTACCTTTTTCTATTGTTAAAATTACTTGGAGAAATATAACGGTGTATTTTAATGTGGTGTTGCATACTCATACAAAACACAAACAGAGCATTGTTAGGAAGAACAACAGAACATTTGCATTAAATAATCCATAAACGGATACATATATATATATATATCAAGAATACCACTAAAATGCCTAACAAAATTCTTAACATGCTCGACCCCTTGGGGAGCTACATCTGTTAAAAATAGGATGGTAAAAGGAAGTTTTTAAAATTGACAGGGTCTGTTTTCGAGTGCTGGCTCTCCTCAGGATCTTAGAAAAAAGCCATAAAAAACATAAAATCAAACACTGAATGCAACCTCTGGAAGAACACATATGAAGTTATCCAATGGTTAAAAAAAACTTACAGTATTCATCACATTCGATATAGTAGACTTCTACCCATCCATAGATGAAGAGCTACTCACTAAAGCTCTGAAATTTGCTAATAAACACACAGACATAACAGGGTCAGAAAAGGAAATCATTCTTCACACCAAGAAAAACTTTACAGCAGAAATGAAACATGGATCAAGAAAACGAATAAAAACACAACATTTGATGTGACCATGGATCACCATCGAAGCAAACAAAAAGGTAGTGAACTACTTAGACATAACACTTGACCTCAACAACCACATATATAAACCATACAAGAAACCTAATGACACACCCATTTTATGTAAACATCAAAAGCAACCACCCACCATCTATACTAAAACCATACCCAATGGCATAAACAAGAGATTATCTAATCTGTCACATAATGAAAGAGTATTCAACAACGCAGCAGCAGAATACCAAGAGGCATTGCAAAAAGTGGTTACAGCTACTACAACTACATTACAACCCAGATAACAACATGAACAAAAACAAAAAAAGCAGGAAAAGGAAAATCACATGGTACAACCCTCCATATGATGGACGAGTAAAAACAAACGTAGGGAAAGAATTTTTTAAAATTTTGACAGCATCCTCCCAAAAGAACACAAATTGTCCAAAAATATTCAACAAGAACACCATCAAACTATCATATTCATGCATGCCTAACCTTAAAAATATAATTGATTCATCCAACAAAATGAAAAGCAACACAGCAAAGAAGGGTGAAGAAAGGAAATCCTGCAATTGTACTAAAAACGAACAGTGTCCCTTAAGCAACAAATGCCTCTATAACAACATTGTATACCAAGCCACTGTGACATCAGAAAATGAAAAGAGAAACATACATAGGGATCACTGAAAATCACTTCAAAACCAGGTACGCAAACCATAAACAGTCATTCAACAAAGAAAAATACAAAACCAAACAGAACTGAGCAAATATATTTGGAGACTTAAAGACAAAAAAAAAAACTATAACATATCCTGGAAAATCATAAAAAAGGGCATCACCATACAATAACATTTCAAAAAAGATGCAACCTATGTTCAACAGAAAAATGGTTAATACTATGCAAACCATACTTAGCAACTCTAAATACTAAAGTAGAAATAGTAAACAACTGCAGGCACAAATGGAAATCGTTGTCAGCAAACGCACCCTGAACTGTAAACAACCTGAAAACCGAACAACACGTGCAGCCAATCCGCACGTGCAAACAGTGACATTGGGCCATATAACACCGGCAGTAGACGACCCAAAACCATCCTGAGGAGAGCCTGATCGTCCATGACTTTGTTTTAATGAAAAGATAGCGTTTACAGTGAAAGAACGAAAAGACCACACAGGAACGTAGACTTCAGAACAGACGCCCTTGTCAAAATTTAGCAGATACAACGACATTAAACTTCAAGAGAAGAAACGTTTAATATACCCAAACTGACCAATGGTGGAGGGAACAGACAGATGATAAAAGATAGCTGATGCACTTAGGCTTGTAAGTCTTCATCAGGCAGTACTAACATAATATGAGACATGAAAGCCAATAGCCAAACACAAAGACACTATGACCTATGCGTCTGCAGAATTTTGGTTTAAATGCCAACAAAAAGTGATATCAGCCAGGCATGTTTAAGGAAATCCTTTGTCTTATGTGGTATTCTGCAATTGATGTTTTTTAAAGCTTTGAACTTCCTGAAAAGCAGTCAAACAGAATTGAAAGGCGTTTCAGTAACAAAAGTGTATGATTAGTTTGCGCTCTTCCGAAGAGAATGACATGTTCCATTTGATAGAGAAATTCATTTCCAAGGTTTGGTGCTAAACGTGTAAAAACAAATGCACCATAACAGATGAGGCACCACACTGGTGTTAAAATATGCACCACAAAAGATGAAGCACTACACTGGTGTTACAAAACGCACTATAAAAGATGAGGTACTACACTAGTGCTTGGCAGCTGCTGAAGCTACCTGGCTTTGGAATGAAATAGCTGGAAACTCTCCCTCTCTCCCTCCCTCCCTGCTACTTTCCTTTTCTCTCTCTCTCTCTCTCTCTCTCTCTCTCTCTCTCCCCTGTCTGTCTGTTTGTCTGTTTGGCTCTCTGTCTCTATGTGAACGTATGCGTCAGAGAGAGAGAGAGGAGAGAGAGAGAGAGAGAGGAGAGAGAGAGAGAGAGAGAGAAGGGGGAGGGGGAAGGGAAGGGCAGGAGGGAGAGAGTGGGGAGTGAGTAAGAAATATTTTTTGATGCGCGTAATATTTTTCTTTATTAGTTACAGCAAAGTTACATTGATTTCCTCTTTACGTGTTTGTATTTGTTATTTGGTTTTGTACAACAACAAAAAATAATGTGTACATTCATGTAATAATGGCCTAATGATTCATAACATTAAAATGGTGAAAGGATTAAATCATCATCATCATCATCATCATCATCATCATCATCTTCTTCTTCTTCTTCTTCTTCTTCTTCTTCTTCTTCTTCACCATCATCATCATCATCATCATCATCATCATCATCATAACTAGTATCACAGTTCCAGCTAGAGTTTCTGTCATTGTTGGTGCTGTTGCTACTCTATTTGATCTTAAGATTTGACGGTGGGAAAGCAGATACGCAAACGAAGAAACAAGCAAACAACTATATCTTTTAAAAGGCCATGGATAAAAGAACAGTTCCCCCTGACAAACTCAAGCTGCTCTGTTCAAAGGGAACTAAGCAATCCTTGTTTTCCCTGTATGGCCAACAGACAGTGTTGGCGAAGTCGGCCTGGCTGAAATGTGTTAGTGTTTAATCATGCCTTAGAGGGAAAATCTGGTCCGTCTGCCACTGTGTTGCTGGGCTCTGCTACAGCATAAAGAGAACACATGCAAGCGGCGAGAGTAAAGACTGGAAGAGTGAGCAAACATCCGTGATCGATGGCGCTAAAAGCAGCAATGAAACGGGTGGGTTTTGATCCTAGCAGCACGAAACCAGCTATGGCTGGACTGAGGGTGGAATGAACAATGAGAAAGAGGTAGCGAGCGGGGGAAAGGGTGTGGTGAGTGTGGGCCGGAGAGAGAGAGAGAGGGGAGAGAGAGCATGGAATCTTGCCTGTTTGATTTGTTGGCTTCATCCAAGATGCATCAGCAAAAGCAGAATGACAGCTGAGTGGATCCATAAGAGGGGTTTGGCTGCTTCACAAAGCAAGACACTTACTTGAGATCGAGAGCAATTTAGACACAGATTTAGTATGAAAGTACACTTTCAGCTGAGCACTCTTCTTTTCGTAGGGAGAAGCCCACGCCCCAGACGCTTCCATGTGATTAGTCACTTGCGTAACCCTTTAGACAAATGTGTTCTTGTCAGAGTTGAGTCTCCCTGTCTGATTGTAGTCTTCTGTGATGGTGCTCTAAACTACAAACGCAGTTGAAATGACTGTGAGGTGACTAAATGTGAAGCCATTATTCGTACAGATGATGAACATTCTCACAACACAAAGAGAGTTGACAGATGGAAAAGCAGTAGGGAGAAGGATGGAAAGGAGGGGGGGGGAAGGGAAATGGGGGTGGTGGGGGCAGAGGAAGACGTGAATATTAAAGGGGGAGTAGGGGGGGGGGGGGCATGCAGGAGGAGCAGGGGAAAAGAGAAATGTGCTGGATGGAGTGGATGAATGGAGGAAGGGGAAGAGGAGGGAACAAGAGGAATGGAAAGGAGATGAGAGGTGAGTTGCGGCCCGTGGAACAGGGGATGGGGGGATGAAAAGGGGTGGGGGTTGGTGTGGTTAAGAGGGTTAGAACAACATGATACAAGACAATATGGTACAGCATACTTTGATTCAATGCAACACAGTGAATCACACAACAACAATACAACATAATACGATGTAGTAAAGAGAAATAATAATAATAATAATAATATAATAATAATGATAATAATAATGATGATAATAATATAGGATTTATAAAGCGCCTTGCCGAAAGTTATAGGCGCTGACAATCTACACTCACGAGTACACATCGGGCTGCCTACCATGGGGAGCCGATTGAAGAGCTGCTTGCCGGCACTTCAATCAGTCGTGTGCGGTGTAGACCAGTCAATATCGTTCAGTCGATTTTCTTACTTCCTTCATTCTTTCAATTCATCACGCAGCGTGCATGTTGTGTGTAACATGTCATCCATACCCAACGGCCAGACTGGCATTCTCTTCTGAAAGTTGGTGATGGGAATTTACGTGTGCGCAAAATGTTATGCGTGCGTTCGCACACGGAACCTTAAATTCATAGTCTTATACGAAGGACAGTTATCGTGTCTTTAAACGAATGGAGTCGAACCAATGTCGGTTCCGAGTGGCATCACCAAGATTCCGAGTCCACTGGTCTACCTATGGAGCTATTACTACAATTAGTTACAACACAATCAAATACAATACAGACGCAACACAGCACCAGCAATGCAGCACAAACTAGTATGTGCAGCACAAAACAGCAAGGTGAATAACAACACAACACAATGCAACACTGGAAGATGTACCGTCAAACTCTCCATAGAGGTGTTTTCCTTTTAAGAAGCCAGTAACTGACTTCGAGTTTTTAAGTAAGAAAAGAGAAGTGAGAGATGAAAAGAAAGAAAAGGAAGAAAGGTGTTGCGGAAACTGATCCCAATCAAACGTATTTTGTTCAAGATGACGAACGGACCTCATTAAAAGTTCAAAGCGCAGCCCACCTTTAACAATCTGAAAGGGTAACGAGGCTATTTACGCAGAGAGAGAGAGAGAGAGAGAGAACATTGCCTATCAGTGTCAGGCAGGATAAGATATACCTTCACGTCCGATCTAAATCATTAAGCGTTTTGAATAGCAAGATATATGGATGTCTTTATTGGTTACACACATGACGCAGGCGCACACACACACACACACACACACACACACACAAGTACACTCACGCTTGCGCGCGCGCGCGTACACACAGACACACACGCGCGCGCCAACACACACACACATACGCGCGCGCGCGCGCGTGCGCACGCTCACGCACATGTACACACACAAAAACTCTCTCTCTCTCTCTGTTTGTCTGTCTGTCGGTCTATACGTCCGTTTGTTTGTCCGCCTCTCTCTCTCTCTCTCTCTCTCTCTGTACAATTAAGTAGTGGGGGGAAAACAAGTGCAGGTTAACAATTCTTCCATCATTATAGTAATATTTTGGCAAAGATTTGAATTTGAGAGGGGAAAAAAGGGAGATGAAGTAAATGGGAAAATGTATATCATAAATATGAAAACTCTTCACTACCTGCATGAGGAAACTATCGCAATCCCTCTCGAAGACAGATACTGTATGTATTGCCTGCTCCGAGGCCCTTTCGTCCGCTGGATCGGACTCATCAGGGAGACACGGCTGACTGTGTCTGTGCTCTTGGCGTCAGATAGAGACACACCACAGTCCATAATTCTGTGGTGTTCCGACCGCCAAGGGTTCAAAAAACGAATCCAACAGCACCCCCAAAGCAGCCAGCGAAAGGTAGTAGAAATGAAACAAAATGAAAGTGTGTGGAGAGGAAAAAAGTTGTTGAAAACTAAAAATATTACGCAAACAGTATAAAATGTCATGGCCAATCTTTGAGCCTATGCTTGAGGATCCATTTCAGGATGCAAGGAAGTGTGTCTCTCTCTCCTCTTCTCTCCTCAAGCAGAATCGGTGGCACTTGCAGCATGGCTATTTTTACCCACCTTATGGGCGTCCAAAGTTTCATTATCATATTACAATGTCATAGTTTCATTATCATATTACAGTGTCATTTCAGTTCTTTTCTTGTTTTTGTCATTTGTTTTTCTTTCCCCAGAATAGACGTTTTTGTTTATGGCGACAAGCCTGAAGGAGTGCCCTTATGGCTGCTTGGGCTGAAATAAAAGGGAAGGGGAACTAATCCTCTCTCTCTCTCTCTCTCTCTCTCTCTCTCTCTCTCGCTCTCTCTCTCTCTTTTGTGGTAGTTTGACTGAAACATTGCAATATAAAATAGCCAATTTACAACTATAAGATGTCAGGCGTTTTTTTTTTCTTTTTTTTTTTTAAATTTGTTCTTATTGGAAACAGCTTATGTTCACACTACAACAACTATTGCAGCAACAAAAGAACCCAGTCAGAAAGGAATCTTTTTTTTTAAATTTTTTTTATTTTTTTTTTTTAGTAAAATTCAAATCCTGTAACCGTTTCGTGTATCACATAAAAGTTTCACTTCTTCGTTCATAGGCTAAAAAAAAAAACAGATTTGTACTTTATTAAACACATTACATGATTATTAAAACTAGCCAAATTAAAAGCCACAACACCGAAAAATATTACCTCAGACATACACACACACATACACACACACACACACACACACACACACACACACACACACACACATATATATACACACGCACGCACGCACTTACGCACACACACACACACACACACACACACACACACACACACACACACACACACACACACACACACGCACGCACGCACGTACGCACACACACACACACACACACACACACACACACACAACACACACACACACACACACACACACATCGAGAGCGAAAATAAATAAACAAACAAGTGAACACCACTCTTATGTCTCTTTCCCGCTTGTCACCTGTTTCCTGACTCTCAATCAATTACAGGAACAAACAGCACAGTCTACTAAAGACATGTTGTCATAGGGAACGATGCTTGTCAATCACTACATCCGTCCCCCATGTCTCTCTTCAGCACCGTGATGCCAGAGTGCTGCCAGTGAGGGGACATGTTGACTTCCGACCGTTGTTTATGCCAATCACTGCAATGTTTACATTCAGCAAATCACGTTGCCTGGAATACGCATTAATATGCATGAAAAAAAAAGCAAATGGAGATGAGAAATATGCAGAATTTTAGCAGACCATACTCAAGATAAAAAAAAAAGGCTGAGCAATGTTTGAATAATTATCCGTTTGGTCTTGCTCGTTTCTCCAGCTCTTTTTGCTTTTTTCGCGGGTGAGGTAGACAATATATAGGCACGCTTTGAACACTCTCTTTTGGGGATGTATCTGTGTTTGTTCTGTGTGCTCTGTTGGTATTTCTGCTAGGCGATTACAGTGAGCGTATGATACAGGTAAAAGAAAAGCTGAAAAAATATGTTTTCTCTCTCTCTCTCTCTCTCTCTCTCTCTCTCACACACACACACACACACACACACACACACACACACACACACACACACACACACACACACACACACATACAGGGTCGGTTGTAATCGATACAGTCACTGAATACAGTGATGAGTGTCAGACAGAAAACAGCCATTGTCATCACACGTACGAACGGGTCGCAGCAGCAGCAACGAATCAACGGCCAGTGGTGGTTGTCCGTTGGGCCGCATTGTCCGTCACAGACAGGCCTCGGGCTTTGTTCACAACTCTCATGTTCCGCACACACACACACATCAACTGCTCTTTCAATAGTGATCCAGTGTGTGCACTGGTCGTTAAGTCTGCAGTCGTGTTACTATTCACCAGTAAAAAGGGATGAGCGGTTCTCCTGATCCCCAGGGTCAGAACGCTCTGGTGGGAATGCTGGGGACTCAGTATGCATTGTAGGCCCACCTTCTCATAGTGTTCATGTCACTGAACAAAGCGGGCAAACCATCTGAACTTTTTTTTTTCTTGCGTCAAGATCACCATATTACACTCTAGACGTACCATCAAACCTAAACAGTCTGTTGACAATACTTTCTTCCAGCATCACTGTTCTGTTGTTAAAATTACTAAGGAAATGAGATATTAAATTTACAGGCTGTATATGTAGGTATATCAACGTGTTCGGATGAAAAAGACAAAATAACCTCTATCATATTTTACATAAGGCATTTTGACAACAAACAAATTGCGTACAGGACAAACGAATATCCATATATTTCTCTGTTGCCTCGGCTTCTCTCCTGGCGTAACCATGTCTGGGGAAGACATATCCGAAACTTCTAACTGACAGTTGTGGTCTGGCAGGTAGAGAATGAGAAACTTGTCAAACATGAGCAAAGACATCAATGAAAGATCAAGAAAATGTTGCATGAAAAGCAGTGCTGCAAAGACCAGGTTTATGGAGACGATCTGCACCACCACCATTACTGATGTAACTGTCCATGGATTGAAACTTTTAAACATTTCAACACTTCAGTGGTTTACTTACCACAGATCCATCATGGATAATGAGGAAAATCATCTCAAAAGCAGTCACGACAACATTGGCACCGTCCACCATGAAGCCGGCATGTAAGCACAGGTCTGCAGGGATGTCAACATTCAGATAAAGTACACTACGTTTGTTTTTTTGATACATTACTGTTTCTGTCTTGTTCTTTGAACGCTTTCTTTTGTCTCTGAGCAGTTTCGCTTGTCCAACAAATATCATATGAATGCACATATAATCATAGGCTATAGGGTTTGTGCATTTAACATTTCAAAATTGAAAATAAAACCGAGAAAAAAAAATGCTACTCACGTATTTGGAATATTTGAAGCATACAGTGTACAGAGCCATCATTATTAGCATGTCCTGTACCTGTCCCCTCACCATCACTCCTGTACATTGTTTAACCCTTTCAACCCCTCACCTTTTGAACTTCTGCCCTCAACACCATCAGGTTCAGCTGACTTTCTATGCTGGCAGTCTGCATGTGCAGCTGGTGCCGTCACGTGGGCAAACCCATCAGCTCATTGTCAAACCTCTCCTAGATGACACACTCTGAATCAGGTGGCCGCTCAGCAGAAGAAAGTGATGGTGGTGCGCCTATGCTACAACAGCTGTCAACAGAACTCAGTAACTGTCAGAACATGCTACAACAGCTGTCAACAGAACTCAGTAACTGTCAGAACATGCTACAACAGCTGTCAACAGAACTCAGTAACTGTCAGAACATGCTACAACAGCTGTCAACAGAACGCAGTAACTGTCAGAACATGCTACAACAGCTGTCAACAGAACTCAGTAACTGTCAGAACATGCTACAACAGCTGTCAACAGAACGCAGTAACTGTCAGAACATGCTACAACAGCTGTCAACAGAACTCAGTAACTGTCAGAACATGCTACAACAGCTGTCAACAGAACTCAGTAACTGTCAGAACATGCTACAACAGCTGTCAACAGAACTCAGTAATTGTCAGAACATGCTACAACAGGTCACTACAGCTGCCGACAAAAGGCAGTAATCATCATCAAATAAGGATTGAATTGCAAAACATGGGGGAAAAACGCTGTGATCAGTACTGTACTGTATCTGTTTATGATCTGCTGTGATCAGTACTGCGCTGTATCTGTTTTTATAATCTGCTGTGATCAGTACTGTTTATGATCTGCTGTAATCACTACCGCACTGTATCGGTTTATGATCTGCTGTGATCAGTACTGTTTATGATCTGCTGTGATCAGTACTGCACTGTATCTGTACTGTTTATGATCTGCTGTGATCAGAACTGCACTGTATCTGTTTATGGCCTGCTGTGATCACTACTGTACTGTGTCGGTTTATGATCTGCTGTTATCATCACTGCACTGCATCTGTTTATGATCTGCTGTGATCAGTACTGTTTATGATCTGCTGTGATCACTACTGTACTGTATCGGTTTATGATCTTCTGTGATCACTAATGTACATTAGTGATCACAGCAGTTCAAAAAAGTACTGACCACAGCAGATCATAATCGGATACAGTACAGTATTGATCACAGCAGATCATAAGCAGATACTGTGAAGTATTGAACACAGCAGATCATAAACAGAGATACTGTGAAGTATTGATCGAAGCAGATCATAAACCGATACAGTACAGTAGTGATCACAGCAGATCATAAACAGATACAGTGCAGTACTGATCACTACTGCATTGTATCTGTTTACGATCTGCCGTGATCTATACTGTACTGTATCTCTTTATGATCTGCTGTGATCAATATTGCATTGTGCCTGTTTATGATCTGCTGTGATCACTACTGCACTGTATCTGCTTATGTCACTATATGACCAGAACTTGACGGTTCACAGTTTATCCAAAAGCAATGAATGGATGTGCTATATAAACTGGTAAAGATCTTCTGAACACAACTGTCACTTGCTTGTTTTAAAAACTCTAAATGTATACACCACTAGGATCTAGACCAGAATGGATCGCAAAGTAATGTCGATATTTTCATTAGTTCGTGAACAACATTTCTCCTTACCGTATCATTGAGAAATTGAACGAGCCATACTAATGCATTTATCGATGGCATTTGCTGTTTTGATTCCATCTGAGTGCTTGCCCCATACTAATAAACGTTGCAATGTAAAATGTCTGTCTTTTTATCATTGTAAAAGCTTTCGTGCGATTGAATATAGTACACTTCTTGTCTCTCCTGTTCGATCAATACTTGCCACTTTGCTACAGTCGATACAAAACTTGAGAGAGAGAGAGAGAGAGAGAGAGAGAGAGAGAGAGAGAGAGAGAGAGAGAGAGAGAGAGAACAAACGGAAACGTGGTGATTTTTATTTATAAAAGAAACACTCATATGACGGATGTGTCATTGTATTGGCAAGTTAAAAAAAACGAGGTTTCCCAGAATTGATTGGATTTACTATACGGCACACATCATGAACTGAGTCAGAACAAAATGTTTGCGTACTCCCAAGGTAACGCACACACACACACACACACACACACACACACACACACACACACATGCACGCATGTGCACATACAATATCAAAATGTGACCTTTTTAACAGATATAAAATCTTCCCACAAAAGCAGGAAATAAGGGATCAGTCTGACTATTTCCGATGTTCTCCTCTAACCCCACACGTCTTGCCCATCCCCACTCCAAAGCAGTTTTGGATTTAACTGGTCCACTCCCGATCTGCGTGCCTAGAGCCCGACACACGCAGCAATGTTTATTAATCAACTTGCCATCTCCCATGCTGGTCTGTGTTACCACAGTAAAACGACTGCATTACAAACGCAGTAACAGTGGGCGGACAGCTGGATGGATTACGACAGCAGGTAATCCCCAGCTTAGGGGGCAATTTTAAGGGCAGGTTATGGCTGTTTCAGACATTCACTCCCCAACACTTTTCACGCTGAAAGAAAGGGTCGAGATTTGGCTGCTGCTGTTGTTAGCGTTGCACTGTGGGCGATGTGGTTTTTTTTACGGATAACTATGGTCTATATGCTGTTGTTGTTGTCCTACTCCTCCTGCTCCTTCTCCTCATCCCCTCTCTTTATCATCATCGTCATCATCATCATCAGCATCACAGTTTAGCTTGGCTTATGTGCACGCAAAAAGTGTAGCTCTAAAATGCAATTCAGTCGACATTCCGTGCCAGTGTCTGTAGTAATTCAACTCTTTCCTTTCCATCCCCCATGCCTGAAGTTTCCTGACCCTCCCTTGTTAGTTTTAGTCGCACTAGGATGCAGACTACAATGGGCCGATGCTTCTATGAATGGACTGTGATGACTGTGATGGCTGCTGCAGTTTGCTGTGCCGGGCTTGAATTTCAGCATAGCAACGTTCATCCTCATGTGGTTTCCGTAGTAAAGTTATCCATTGTGTTTTGGTTGATTGCTGACGCGAAATGTTCAACTTTTTTTGTCCCCCAGTAAAGTTGTTGTGAGTATCTGTTGGTTAAGTGATTGATCATGTTGATATCGATCGTTGATAGGTAGAGACAGATGGTCCATTCGATCAACTGGGTTTAGAACATGAAGGTGGGGGGCATTTTTTTATTTCTCCACTCAACGGTGGTGCCAAAACACAGGGGACTTCCTGTTCTGGGGCCTATTATTTGTTGTGATCACGTGATGTACGTCCATGATGGCACGAGCACATATGCGGACATTTGCACATGCACGTTTGTGTGTGTGTATATAAACATATATATTTACATGCTTATATGCCCATGCTTGGAAACGTATGGCATCGGTTACCCGTTTTCAGTATAACAGGTACATCTGGATTTTACTGGCAGACATTATTATTGCTACTATTAATGTCAATATCAACGAATTACTGCAGAAGCTTGTACCTGTCTATTCACCAGTATTTCTGTTCACACTGAAACTGCATGTCTTCCCATATGTCATAACCTGTGCCCATCCTCAACTTCTTGATAGACCGACACATGCAGTAACTGTTTCTTCTATTAACTTGCACGTAAAATTATTTGTGTCACATGACACAGGGCCGACCAGTTAATGAACTCATTTCTCTGACCCCTCCTTGCCTTGCTGGCAAACACCTCAAGTGTGGCAGCTGCTCAACAGAGGAGAGCAGCCATCAGCCCAAGCCACAACAGGTCATTGCTGCAGCGGTGTAAAACCAATCGTCACCGTCAGAAAACCCTGCCACCTGTCTTAAACAGCCTTTAGGCTTCATTGAGGGATCCCACAAAAGGGAAAATGATGGAGGAAAGTATGGATGGCATCAACTGTTTTGATGATATACTAGTGTGGATCCAAAAAGAAGTCATCTATATCATATTGACCGGTTTACAGATGACGATGATATGGGAAATCAGAAAGATAAAGGTTTGTATTTCCTCCCCCTAAACTGCATAACATGAAACAAAAAAAAAAAAAACAGAATAGGGGTTGAGTTT
>JADBJO010012130.1:78378-80878 GCA_016801955.1 Conus betulinus
TTTTCGTTGTTAGACCATGAATTGTGTTCCTGTTCATTGCTAGAAAGGGGTCATCACCTTTTGATAATGTTTAGTAGCAAAAAGATTAATCATGCTAGTGTTTATTGATCATGGATAACGACAGATGTTCATTCAATCCAAGATGCGTCAAACATTAAGGAAGGATGCATTTTACTATTTAACTCGACAGTTCTCCCAAGACCACTGGGAACGCTTGCCATAGGCAGCGAACACATCTTTGTATCTGTTTTGGGTCTATACTTAGTCATGTAAGGCACTCATGCATATGCAAATAAATAATAAATAAATGTGTACACACGTGTATTTTAGGGTGTGTGAGGAAAAATAAACATATGCACTCTTTTATGCCCATGGTTGCCTCCCTTCAATTCTTCGACCCATTATGATTGTGCCATAGGTTTGTTAGGAATGTTTGGGGCAATAAATGATGGTTAACGGCAACAAAGTATTACAGTATCTTGTACCTGCCCAATTCACCTTCCTTCAATTGAACCTGCAACCTAATCTCTCGTCCACGTGTCCCTCCAGTAATCTATAGTCCACTTCTTCCTTAACCCCCTTCAGAAGCAGATAATGTTCTCCACTGACAGCCTGCACGTGCAGCTAGTTCTGTCACACCATCCACCTTGACCATCCAGTGAACCCCGTTGGGTTGGCCTGTCCTTGACGACCAACTGCCGAGTGAGGAGAGTGCACAGCGGAAATCAGCAATCGTCAGACAATGTAATGAATACATTATATAACTATAGACGTACTGGGTTCAACTAAATCGTATCGAGTTATTGTACTTTCTGTCGACATTGGAATTGAATTCTCAGTAGAAAGGACAGTAAACCATTATATTGACCCTCTCTGTCCCTGTTTCTCTCTCTCTCTCTCTCTCTCTCTCTCTCTCTCTCTCTCTCTCTCTCTCTCTCTCTCTCTCTCTGTCTCTCTCTGTCTGCCTGTCTTTCTCTCTCTCTCTCTCTCTCTCTCTCTCTCTCTCTCTCTCTCTCTTTCCTTCTTATATGTCCTAGCCTCACACTCTAGTTACAATGACAGGTAAGCTGGCCCACTCACAATCTGTGCGTTAAAGTTGGACGCATGGAACGGTGCTTGTCAATCAGTACATCAGTTTCTGTGTCTTTCTGTGTCGTGACGATGTCCGGCCGTTACCAGTGAGGTAAGTGTTAGACGTGGAAACATTATGGCAGCTAACACACAGATCAGTACATGACAGCAACAACTGCTTGCTCCTTCAGAGACAGACTGGAAGTGGGGAGACAAGAATGCCTATGCATTTTTCTTCTTGTTTGTTTGTCTTTTGTTTTGTTTTGTTTTGTTTTGTTTTGTTTTGTTTTCAGCTTCCTGTGTTGCAAACGCACTGCCACAAGTCCCACACCAAGTTACCCATTCACTATTCACGTGTTTGATTTTTTTTTTTTTTTTTTTTTTTTTTTTTTGTCGGCCGTTTGTTTTGGTTTTATATGTTTTATAGCTGTGGAATAATTGCATTTCCCCTGAGCTGAAATGCGAGAGCCTAACAACTTTTCTTTCTTTATTCTTTTTTTTAAGAATTTAAAAAGTTACTCAGTGCAGGTTCCCGATGTCCTGAAGTTACAGTAGTAGGGGTATGTTTTTACGTCAATGACATTTGTTGCCTTTAAATTGATTTTTCAATGGAAAAAAGTGTGCCTTCCGTTAAGGAGTAACTGGTTTAAAAAAAAATGAAAGGTCCCTTCAAAATCACTAGAAACTGCTACTTAATGCTTCTTGATTGAGAGAGAGAGAGAGAGAGAGAGAGAGAGAGAGAGAGAGAGAGAGAGAGAGTATACACACACACACACACACACACACACACACACACACACACACACACCAAGCTACCCAAGATACCTCTACGTTACGTTTATTGGCCGAGAAAAAGAACAGTACGTAATGTAACCTATCCCAGCATTCCCTTTTTCTGTTTTTCTCGTCCCACCTGTCTTGCTTATCCGCACTGTCAAGGAGCTATGGTTGGATTGGTCCACTCACAGTCTGCGTGCTAAGCGCCAGGCATGGGCAATTTTTTGTCAATCAACGCACCTGCCTCCCGGGCTGGTATTTGCTACCAGAGCGAAACAGCAGCAACACAAACCCAGGAACAGAGAAGGCGGAAAGCACGATGGATTTAGTGCTGCAGGTAATAGCCAGAACAGGGACTGGTTTGACGGGAAACATGCGGTCGTTCAAATAAACTCATCACCACCATCACCATTCCACTATAAGAGAAAAGGCATTGCTGTTCATCAAGAGTCAAAATAAGTAAAGAACAAACAAGGACACATCCCTTAGCTCTGTTTGTTCTATGTGCTCTGTGCTGTCATATCTGTTAGGGGATTCGGTGTCGTAAACAGCATTCGTTTGGAGTTGTGAGCGTGTATCTATTTTACCATCAGAGCAAGAGTTGCCCTACTTCTTTGTTATTTACTGTTTACTGTTCCCTGCTTCATTTCAT
>JADBJO010012130.1:85878-88378 GCA_016801955.1 Conus betulinus
TTTTTTTATTCATTAATGGTGAATATTATATCCTATCATTCCATCACGAGTATAAACGGTAGAAGAAGGGAGGAGGAGGGAGGGAGGGGTGGAGAGGACCGTAACAGACACATAGAAAGCATTGCAACCACACTGCAAATTGGGCGTCTGTCCTGCATTTCTGTGGGCAACATCAAAGCACATAATCTACAAATCTATTTCTGTGGGCAATATCAAAACACAGAATCTATTTCTGTGGGCAACATCAAAGCACAGAATTTTGTTTCTGTGGGCAACATCAAAGCACAGAACCTGTTTCTGTGGGTAACATCAAAACACAGAATCTGTTTCTGTGGGCAACATCAAAACACATAATCTATTTCTGTGGGCAACATCAAAACACATAATCTATTTCTGTGGGCAACATCAAAACACAGAATCTAATTCTGTGGGCAACCAAAACACAGAACCTACAAATCTATTTCTGTGGGCAACATCAATGCAAAGAATCTATTTTTGTGGGCAACATCAAAACAGAATCTATTTCTGTGGGCAACATCAAAACACAGAATCTGTCATCTCACCATTTATTCTGCTTGCTGGGCAATTTCTGGAGAGAAAAAAAAAAGAAAGTGAACGCCTTCGTCTCATGTTATGCAGTTCAGACGAAGATACCCAAACCAGTATCTTTTCGTATTTCTAGGAATACCGAGAACTGTAAACCGATCAACACAGTATTAAGGACATCTTTTTGGAACGAGTCTAGTACGTTATGAAAACAGTTGATTACCTTCATAATCGATATCCATCATCTCCCCCTGAGAAGATCCCTGAATGAAGCCCACAGGCTGTTTAAGACAGGTGGAGGGGTTTTCTGATGATGACACTTGGTTTTACACAGCTGCGGTGACTGTTTTGGCATGGGCTGATGGTGCTGCCTTCTGTTGAGCAGCTGCCGCCTTCGACCTGTTTGCCAGCTAGGAGAGGTCAGGTAAATGAGGTCGTTCATTGGTCAGCCATTGTTTTATGTCATGGAACTAATTGCACGTGCAAGATGACTTAACTATGGAAACCACACAATGATGGATGTCTCCTTGCTGGCATTGAAATCTACTGATGCATGAGTCCAACAGTCGTCACGAGTCAGTTCCTAATGGCACCAGGAAATTGATGTGTTTATCCTACCGAGACATAAACTAACAAGGGTGGGTGTGTCTGAGAGGGCAGAGGACTACAGGATTTGGGGATGGGATGGGGGTGGGATGGTATCAATATGGTCACTGTGGGGGATTGTTTACTGAAGTTCAGTTTAAAGCTATTCTCTATCTACACATGTAAGTCAAGCTTAACTATGATGATGGTTATGATGATGATGATGATGATGATGATGATGATGATGATGATGATGATGATAACGAATACTTGCAGGGCACAGATGCCCATGAAAAAGAGTAACAATAGCAGCCAACCCTCATTGTTGATGTGAAAGGATGATGGTAATTCTAGGAGTGTGTGTGCATGTGTGTGTGTGCGTGTGTGCGTGCGTGTGTGCGTGCGTGTGTGCGTGCGTGCGTGTATGTGTGTGTGTGTGTGTGTGTGTGTGTGTGTGTGTGTGTGTGTGTGTGTGTGTGTGTGTGTGTGTGTGTGTGTGTGAAGCAACCGTAAAACCAGTCCCTAATGTTGTGATTACATGCTGCTATACTCCATTCTGCCGTCCGCCCACCATTTGTATAGCCGTGGTTCCGCTCTGGTGGCAAGGACCAGCATGAGGGATTGCTGTGTTGATTGACAAACACCGTTGAGTGTATCCTGCACCAGGCACGCACAGTGGGAATGGTCCAGTTCAACCATAATTGCTTTGGAGTGGGGATGAGCCAGACGTGTGGGTAAGGGTAGAAAACAGGAAGTGTTCAGACTGATTCCATTCTGTTTGTTTTCTCTGGGTAAACATGATTGAATAGATTGTTGCTTGTCTATCTCACACACACACACACACACACACACACACACACACACACACACACACACACACACACACACACACCAGGAAACACACCAGCGCGCGCGCTTTTTTAAAACATTCATATTTAGCGTTCGCATTTCCCTCAGTAGATTAAATGTAGAGACATATTAGTACAAAGCACATTAGGCTTATGTGTTTTGCCTTACTCTTTCCATCGTCCTCCATCCATGCGAATTGTGGACCCTCGCAGAAAAGCTGCCAAAGAAGATCCAGACCACAGAGATAAGCAGGTGTCGTAGGATCCTGGGCATCTCCTTTATGGATCCTTCCACAAACGGGCATGCGCCAAACAGTCACAGAATTTGAAGACCTCCTCGCAACTTTACATCTACTTGTCAGAAGCTACAAGCTAAGTGGTATGGCCACATCACAAGATCAGGCTAGCTAACCTGATCATCCCAGGAACTATCGAGGCAAAGAGATGCAGAGGCAGGCAAAGGAAGAAGATGGCAGACTGCTTAGAGAAGCAGACCTGAAACTTTTTCATGGAAACACAAG
>JADBJO010012130.1:98378-101323 GCA_016801955.1 Conus betulinus
GTGGCAGTGGGTGACAGGGCGACAGATGATGACTGCAGCTGATAACAGACAGCCTCGGGACTGCTTTGAAGGCAGGAGATAAACGTTTGATACACCCGTCTACAGCCCCCATCCGATAGTCCACTCACCTCCACCCACTCGAACCCACCCCACCCCACCCCCACCCTCACCCTCCAACAACCCTTCCACTCCCAGAGAAAGTCTTTTCGTTCCATCAATCATCAGTATAGCTGCTTCGTTGTGTTGTTTTGTTTGTTTTTGCATGTCTGTGCATGTTGAGCATGTTTTTGTTTTTTCTTCTCATGAGTGTCTGTTCCCCCCCCACAAACTCATCCCCATCACTGGAATGAATTAGCATAACTTACATGCACAATCAGGTGGGACTTCTGAACAGAACTCCAGTCAACAACGCCTCTAATGTGTGTCCTCAGCACTACTCTGAAGAATCATTCCATGTCTTCTCCACTTACTTTCCACCCCTTCCCTGCCTTTTATCTGCCCCTCCGTTCTCACTTCATGTTGCAACAGCTCACAGATGGCGACAGGCGGTTGGCGTTTGAAATGGAGCCTGATGTCTGTGGCATTCGTTCGTCCATGGATCTGGATTTCAACATAAAAGTTACATGAACCTCTGCTGCCGCATTGTGTTGCTGTCCGCCAATAAAGCGAATCATCAACACTTAAACAGCAGTTGGGGATTCATTTGGAAGTCAAATGATGAACACGGCTATCACTTGAATGGGGACGATAGGCGGTCTGTTTAATCCCTTGTTGTGGTAAATGAATCTGGGAGGCCCTTTATTCCGACATCCAATAGCTCTATCCTGTGCAATGTGAGCATTCGCTGTAGCTGGTTCATACATCTCATCTCTCCTCTGTGTGTGTGTGTGTGTGTGTGTGTGTGTGTGTGTGTGTGTGTGTGTGTGTGTGTGTGTGTTTTACCTGTGCTTTTATGTAATATGTTGAACAATTTAGTAGTGGGAGAAAACAAGTGCAGACTACCAATTCCTTCATTGTTAACGACAGCAAAGATTGGGGAGGGAAGGGGGGGGGGCAGAAAATGAGAATGAAAAGTCAGGGAAATGTATTATTAAAAGAAAATCCTTTACTAGCAGTCGATGGGGGCCCTCATACCCTATCCTGAAGACGGAACTATTCATATTTCCTTCTTCTAGGCCTTTGGTCCTCTGGAACGGACTCGTCAGGAAAACATGACTGATTATGTTCGTGGTCCCTTGGCATCAAGTAGAGGGATACCACAGTCTATAATTCCGTGGTATTCTCAACACCAAGGGTTCAAAAATGGAATGTAACAGCATTCCAAAGCAGACAGTGAAGGGTAGAAGAGTAAAATGAAAAGAAAGTATTGTAAAGAAATGAGTTGCTGTAAAACTAA
This sequence comes from Conus betulinus, assembly GCA_016801955.1. NCBI lineage: Eukaryota > Metazoa > Mollusca > Gastropoda > Neogastropoda > Conidae > Conus > Conus betulinus. The sequence continues at coordinate 99,775 of JADBJO010012130.1, forward strand.
AATCATGCGTACAATATAAGGGTAAATCTTTGAGCTTATACTTGAAGATCCATTTAAGCATGCAAGGTAGATTATAAAGTACCCCCCCCCCCCCCCACACACACACACACACACTCACGCGCGCGCGCACGCAAGGGGGCCATTTTCACCCCCTGTGTTCCCTATACATCAACATGCATATCCTTGTCATTTAATTCCTCTTATCTACAGCTAACTTGAAGTGCTCAAAGTCTGTGCATGTAGTTTTGTTCAGTCACACACCAACCGACCTAGCCAATCAATGAAACAATGCTTCTGGTACCTCCTTGACACACTATTTTAAAAAAAAAACACGTCTGAAGTATTGCGTATACTCAACGAAAAGAAGTGATTGTTATCTCAGGCTACAATAGCTGTCAACTGAATGCAGTGATGGTCAGCCCATGTTACAACAGCTGTCAACAGAAGGCAGTGATGGTCAGCCCATGTTACAACAGCTGTCAACAGAAGGCAGTGACGGTCAGCCCATGTTACAACAGCTGTCAACAGAAGGCAGTGACGGTCAGCCCATGTTACAACAACTGTCAAACACAAGGCAGTGATGGTCAGCCCATGTTACAACAGCTGTCAACAGAAGGCAGTGATGGTCAGCCCATGTTACAACAGCTGTCAACAGAAGGCAGTGATGGTCAGCCCATGTTACAACAGCTGTCAACAGAAGGCAGTGATGGTCAGCCCATGTTACAACAGCTGTCAACAGAAGGCAGTGACGGTCAGCCCATGTTACAACAGCTGTCAACAGAAGGCAGTGACGGTCAGCCCATGTTACAACAACTGTCAACACAAGGCAGTGACGGTCAGCCCATGTTACAACAGCTGTCAACAGAAGGCAGTGATGGTCAGCCCATGTTACAACAGCTGTCAACAGAAGGCAGTGATGGTCAGCCCATGTTACAACAGCTGTCAACAGAAGGCAGTGACGGTCAGCCCATGTTACAACAGCTGTCAACAGAAGGCAGTGACGGTCAGCCCATGTTACAACAACTGTCAACACAAGGCAGTGACGGTCAGCCCATGTTACAACAGCTGTCAACAGAAGGCAGTGATGGTCAGCCCATGTTACAACAGCTGTCAACAGAAGGCAGTGATGGTCAGCCCATGTTACAACAGCTGTCAACAGAAGGCAGTGATGGTCAGCCCATGTTACAACAGATGTCAACAGAAGGCAGTGACGGTCAGCCCATGTTACAACAGCTGTCAACAGAAGGCAGTGACGGTCAGCCCATGTTACAACAGCTGTCAACAGAAGGCAGTGACGGTCAATGGCATCATCTGTTTGATACTGTGTCATTGTACTTTTCAAGGTGACTCTTGTTTTGCAACATAGGAAAGGAGAACAGACTGCAGAAGCAAACATCAAACAGAGGTTTGTGTTTTGCTTTTCGTATTGTACATCTTTATTTCGCCCATCACCTCACAGAATGAACTGCTGCCAGTCACCATGGATACACTTGCATTTGTTTAGATAAAAAAAAAACCACAAAAGCATTTTACTTTACATCTCTAATGA
>JADBJO010012131.1:0-2500 GCA_016801955.1 Conus betulinus
TAGTATTGGCCAGGACAAACAGAGCGGTCTTCAAGGAATGAAAACATTCGATGACATTTCTCCATACAAGTAATGTATTTCTTCCGGCTACGTAACTTCTCAGTATGCTTAATCTGCGCACCAAATGTCCAAGGGACATCGCCTGTTTTTCGCTTTTGCCTGTTATCAGTTAATTACCTTATGCATTTACCAGTCTATGTGGCACGTGCCGGGGGACAGGAAAATGCAGAGAGAGAGGGAGTGGTAGTGGGATGAAGGTTTAAAAAGCATGATACTCATTCAGATAGTACTGGTGCTCCAATGTGCGGTCTTGTCCGAACGAAACGAATACGGAAGTAGTATAATCTTATATATGCATACGACTGTCTCTTATGCGGGGGAGGGAGGGAGAAAGAGAGGCAAACAGGGGCGCGCACCACCAAGCGCACACACATGCGCGCGCGTGCGTACTCACGCACATACACATACACATACGGACGCGCGTGCCCCCGCGCACACACACACAAAGTACGCACTTACATAAATACACAAATACACGCATCTCAATACGAACACACACCATACCCTCACATACACTCAAACTTGCACACTCACACACAGACTTACACACGCCCACACACACACACACACACACACACACACACACACACACACACACACACACACACACACACACACACTCTCATACTCGAGCACTCGTACACACATGCATTCACTCTCATAAACACACGCATGCACGCACACATACGCGCGCACGCACATACACATCCACGCCCATTCAGGATACGCTTCGGTGCTCGCACCCCGATCCGTCGGTGCGCAACAGCAGGGGGCCAGAAATCCACCAGTCGGACATCGACACAAGTTTGGAGCAAGCTATAGACAAAAAGTATTTCGGAAGGATGTGTTCCATCAAACGGATGATGTAAGTGTGCTGCTGTGTGAATCAGACGACGACCTTCAAGAATATTCCTGCGATCCGTGTTCGGAAGACGATCGCTTTTTCTGGTTTAACAACCAGGAAGAAAGACACATGTCATAAGAGGAATGTCTTAAATTGTCCTGCATTTGGAAAGGAAGGACGACGCATCGGCAAACACGAAGCATGCAGAGACCCAAGCATGTGCTGCACGCTGTCCACGGACTGATCCAGTTTTACCTGGGGTGACCGTCGTCTACAGAACTGACAGTGAACACCAGTGACATTTTCTCGTTCATGATTTCATCACGTAAAGTGAAAAAACAGGATATTGCTGTGGTTTCCATGTTAATAAAATCGAAATTGAGTCGCGTTTTGTTGTTGTACATCCCGCCGATTTGCTTAAAGGGCTTTTACAGCCTAACAGCATTAAACTTCGTTCATTCGTTCGTTTGTCCAAACATCAAAGCAATAAGCCTATAGAGGAGATAATTCTACATACTAACATACACACACTAACACACACACACACACACACACACACACACACACACACACACACACACACACACTGAGAGCCCATATATACCGGAATTCAGAAAACACCAATTCTGTGTGACTACATGTATATCCAATACATGGTAGTCAAGGGTCATTAAAGTATGGAACTGGCTGACATATTACTCGTAAGAGTCGAACAGCTTATGGGTGTATATGGATTGGGGAAGGGGAGAAGAGGGAGGGAAGGGGGGGGGGGGGGGGGGGGGGATGAAAAGCCTTGCTCTACGTGCAAAATTAGACGCCGAACCATACTGATATGGAATATGCCTTGAATAAGATTTTAACGTTTCAAAAATTCGCGAATTGGTTCTAAAAAAAAAACAAACAAACAAAACCTGTTAGGGGGGAGGAGGCATCGAGGAGAGGGTGGGGCGGTGGAAGAATAAAAATATCTTCCAAGTGGATGAGATTTAATAAGAGTAACAGCCAACATTGCCAGGCTCCAGCCGTTCTCATAACTGGGATTAAAAACACTTGACAAAGTCAACGGAAGCTTGAAGGACTTCATCTTATCATGAAGAGGCTGAAAGTGATTTTTTGTACTAGTACAGTCAAATAAAAATGAGGGATATCGAGAGTCTGACCACAGCATTTGCTTGTTGGTTTCGTCATATCCCATCTGTGCTTCCGAGCTGAATCTTCAAGATATTGTATCTGTCTTAGACTAAAACAGCGACTTACTCTGGCGCTGAGAGTGGAGAGAGAGAGGGGGGGGGAGAAAGAAAGAGGAGGAGAGAAAGAGACAGACAGACCGACATACAGACAGACAGACAGACAGACAGACAGAGAGTGTGTGAGAGAGAAAAGAGAGAGAAGGAGAGACGGAGAGAGAGAGAGAGAAGAGAGAGAGAGGAGGGGGAGAGAGGAGAAGAGAGAGAGAGAGAGAGAGAGAGAGAGAGCAGAGAAGAGGAACCTGCATTACTCTGTGGAATCAAAACAACGTTAGATTGTGCAATGGCTCTCTCTAGTATAATCTCTGCATCAGTGAAGGATAATAAATCTACAAACACAAACTCTCAC
>JADBJO010012131.1:5000-17500 GCA_016801955.1 Conus betulinus
TGAGGAAGAAAACACTTGTTTGGAACACTTTTATTTTAATGGTGGATAAGTTCTTTTGTTGCTTTGCTTTTCTAGTCACATGTGTACATGTGCAATGTGCATGTGTGTGTGTGTGTGTGTGTGTGTGTGTGTGTGTGTGTGTGTGTGTGTGTGTGTGTGTGTGAGCATACGTGTGTATGTATGTGTGTATCAGATAACGATAATGATAATAATAATAATAATAATAATAATATACTGTCAATAATGATACCTATGATGATGATAATGTTTGTTTATAGTGAAAATGATAATGATAATGACAATGATGGTGGTGGTGTTGGTGGATGATGATGATGATGATGATGATGATGATGATGATGATGATGACGATGTTAATGATGATCCATACGTATGCATATGATATCCATATATCCATATGATCCATACGTATATGCATTTTACAATAACTCTTTCCTTTACATTGGGACCTGGCAAGCATATGCAGCGGATTCACCACAGAATCAGTTTAACTCATCGCCTTATCTGAAGAGCGTTGTTATAAATTTTCTATGAAAACGAAAAATTGAGTTTCGTCTATTCTTTGTTTTCTTGTCCTCGCAGATTTTTTCTCTCTCTCTCTCCTACTAAACTAAATCTATCCTGGGCATATGATACCTTGAGCATGCCAGAAATTCATGTGCTATCCACTAGACTTCCTCTGCAAAACTTCACGTCTTTGTAAAGGTCTGGAGCACATGAATAGTAAATGAATCTTTTGTTCCCCCCCCCCCCCCCCCCCCCCCCCCTCCAAACATTTCCACACATGCCTCAGATATTGCAAATTGACGTGGGTTTGTTTGGTGGGAAAAAAGTGCAGCGACGTGTCAGCATTGACAGAATACAATACAGAAAAGTGGTTCCACAGAGTTGTTTTTTTAAAATTATCTTTCAACACGCAAAACTAATGGTGTTCCTGTTTCTATGAATGCAGGCATAAGAACTAAAAAAACAACAATGCGAGTATCTTCGGTAGAGAGATGGGTGAATTCATGTGTTCGTTGATCATGCGTTTGAACTAAAACAAAGGTAGAATGAAAGGTATATCGGTTCGGGTGAGAATATTGTGAAATACTAATCGATCTTTGCGTCTTAAACAGAGGAGTGATGGAAGAGATAAAGGAGGGAGATCATGTAATTATGTATCAGAGCTTTTCCTCGACATATCTACCGAAGGAGTTTTATTTCAGTTAAATGTTGATGAACACCGTGTGATTCCTTGCATGATTAGCTTCCCTCCCTCCAGGGGGAGGGGACATCCCATTTTCTGCACTACGCTTTGTCTTTTCACTGTTACCTAGATGCAAAAGTTTCAATCTGTGACATTTCCCACCTCTGCTTAGCCGACAGAATCCCCTTGTGATTACCCGGAGCTGACTTTCCTCCTGTGAAAAAAGCATCGGTAATACAGTGGGTTTAGAACGTGTCTGTCGAGGTCGGGCCAGGAAAGTACAGGATTTTGGGAGATTTACTGGTATCCAGACATGGCGGGGGTATTGCAGAAAGTTCCAATGAAAACCTCTAACGAGTTTTCAGAGACTTGACGCATTATTTTCAGGAGATCTCTTCCTGATAGCTGGACCAAGTTTTAACAGGGATGTCGGTCGTGTCTCTGTTTGGCCACCCGCCTTTGTTTTTGTTTCTGAAACCCTCCTGTTTAAAGTACAGAAAACTACAATAGGAAGACTCAAGACTGTTGCCTATTGTCATTGAATAGGGATTGGAAAGAGTAGAAATTGTTGCACAGTCGCCATATCGGATGACAGTCACAACACTGGAGGCAAAGAATGACGCCTCAACTCGGCAGGGAAAAGATACCACTCGTGACGGTGGAATTCCGCAGAGAACAGCGTGTGAATCTCTCAGAGCGCAATGACACTTCTCCAAATCTAATTCGTTTCCTCTTTCCGCTTCGTTTTGTGCCAATGTGGCGTTGTCTGTATTTGTCAAGAAGAGAGAGAACACGCTCCTGTTTCCTACATAACCTACACGATTGTCTGATTTTGTCTCTGTGCAGTGCGTGGAACGTTTATTTGGCAACAGTGTTTTATTGTCACAAATTGTCGAAACAATGTTGTAGATATTTTAATTCTCCATTTAAACATTTGATTTTAACATATGTTGCTCCTCAAAGAGTCGAACTCTTTTACAATCATATTATGCTTTTTAGCAATATTCTGCTCCTCACGTTGAGTACTGTGGCCTGAAAGATTTTTAAAATGGAGGAAATCAATGTTAGACAGTCTACTAAAAACATACTGTTCTCTAACCCACAACTTTACTTGAAAAGATTAATAGACCAAACCGAAAAGTTCGTTAGTAATATGGGATGGAAAGCATTCTTTTTCCTGAACCCAATCGCAAAAAAAAGAGGGCAAAAACACTTATGGCTTTAAATCATGGCGATCTCCACCAGCCATAGATGAAATGAAATTTTTCGAGGATAAAATGAAAAGAATGATAGCCAATATTGAATTTAAAAAATCAAGCAACGATTTCCAAACATCATTAAAAAATAAAATAAAACATATACAAAATGACAAAAAGGTATTCGTGAAGGCTGATACAACCAGTAATTGTACAAAATGGAACCAAATGAATACTTCCAACTCCTTGATAAAAAAGCATCCAGAAAAACTACAAAAAAAAGCCGACAAAATTATGCATGACAGTATCCGTATAAAAGAAAAAGAACTTGTGCATCGCATGAACCTAAGTGACAGGGTAGAAGCAACAGCAACAAAAGAAGGCTTTATAAGCCTTAAAGTTCATAAGCTCAATTTCCGCAACAACCCAACATGTATATTAATGAACCCATCTAAATCTGAACTAGGTAAAATAAGTAAGAAAATTGTAGAAAAAGTTAAAAAAAAAAACAAAAAAAAAAACCGTAAAATCAAACTCTGAATACAACCTCTGGAAGAACACATACGAAATTATCCAATGGTTAAAAAAAAACTCAATAAACAGAGGAGCACACTATTCATCACAATCGACATAGTAGACTTCTACCCATCCATAGATGAAGAACTACTCACCAAAGCTCTGTAATTTGCCAGTAACCACACAGACATAACAGGGTCAGAAATGAAATCATTCTTCACACCAGGAAAACCTTACTCCACAGCAAAATGAAACCTCGATCAAGAAAACAAACAGAAACTCAACATTTGATGTGACCATGGGATCATATGATGGTGCCGAAACTTGCGAACTGGTCGGACTGTTCATGCTGTCCAACATCCAGAAACAGCTTGGAAAGCAAGTTGGACTATATAGAGACGACGGCCTTGCTGCACTAACCAACAACCCAAGAATCATTAAAGACAGAAAAAAGAACTATGCAAAATCTTCCAAAATCAAAACCTAAAAATCACCATCGAAGCAAACAAAAAGGTAGTGAACTACTTAGATATAATACTTGACCTCAACAACCACATACACACATACAAGAAACCTAACGACACACCTATCTATGTAAACATCAAAGGTAACCACCCACCATCTGTATTAAAGACTTTACCCAATGGCATAAACAAAAGACTATCTAATTTGTCATGCAAACGAAAGAGTATTCAACAACGCAGCAGTAGAATACCAAGAAGCGTTGCAAAAAATTCGTTACAAACAACAAACTACAGTATACCCCAGGTAATAACATTAATAAAAGCAAGAAAACAGGAAAAGGAAAATCATATGGTATAACCCCCCATACGAGGGAAACTTAAAACAAACATAGGGAAAGAATTTTTTTTAATCTTAACAACATCGTTCCCAAAAGAACACAAATTGTCTAAAATATTCTACAAAAACACCGTCAAACTATCATATTCATGTATGCCCAACCTCAAAAATTTAACTGATTCATCCAACAAAATGAAAACCAACACAGCAAAAAAAGGTGAAGAAAAGAAATCTTGCAACTGCACCTAAAACGAACAGTGTCCCTTAAGCAATAAATGCCTCTATAACAATATTGTATACCAAGCACTGTGACATCAAAATGAAAAAGAAACATATATAGGGATTACTGAAAATCACTTCAAAACCAGATATGCAAACTACAAACAGTCATTCAATAAAGAAAAATACAAAAACCAAACAGAACTGAGCAAATACATTTGGGGACTTAAAAAGAAAAAAAATAAACCACAATGTATCCTGGAAAATCATAAAAGGACATCACCATACAGTAATATTTCAAAAAGGTGCAACTTATGTTTAACTGAAAAATGACTAATAATACGTAAACCACACCTAGCAACTTTAAGGAAATATTAAACAACTGCAGGCACAAATGGAAATCGTTGTTAGTGAACATACCCCGAGCATCAACCTGAAAAACCCCAAAACACGTGAAAACCAACTTGCACATGAAAACAGTGACAACTGGGCCCTGCATGCTATATAACATCGGCGGTAGGCGACCCAAACGTCATCCTGAAGAGAGCCTCGCTCGAAACAATATTGTGGATATTTTAATACTCCTTTTAAACATTTGATTTTTAACAGATGTTGCTCCCCAGGGGTCGAGCTCTTTTAAAATCATATTAGGCTTTTTAGCAAGCACACACACACACACACACACACACACACACACACACACACACACACATATATATATATATATATATATATGTGTGTGTGTGTGTGTGTGTGTGTGTGTGTGTGTGTGTGTGTGAAGTCAAGTCAAAATTACATTTTCAGATGGCACATTGAATAAGCAATAAATCTGCTTTTTTTTACATCAAGCCATCCATAAAAAATATACAGATGAAACGACGAAAATCACAGAAATTTATGAAAATCAAAGACAATAAATAATAGAAACCAGAGAAGAAATGGATGGGGGAGAGGGGGTCGGGGGGGGGGAGGTAGGGAGTGTACAAATGAGATGGGGAGAAAACAGAAAAAAACGAAATAGAGATAAAGAGAAAGTGTGTGTGTGTGTGTGTGTGTGTGTGTGTGTGTGTGTGTGTGTGTGAGAGAGAGAGAGAGAGAGAGAGAGAGAGAGAGAGAGAGAGAGAGAGAGAGAGAGAGAGAGAGATGGTTACGTACAATATGTACATTGCTTCACAAAATTGTGCACGGTATGTATATTCCAAGAATACTGTCGACACCGACATACCCTTTCCTTTGAGGCACACACACTCATGCGCGAGGCTGTACATAGGTATACATATGCACATGCATACACTGTGTAAAATCATAAAACGTTATTTCAATGGGTTGAGAAAATATAAGTTATGAACCATTCATGAGATACCTTTTCAGATTTACCTTAAAACTGGCTTTTATTGTATATACTTTTAAAGCGTGTTGGTAACTTGTTCCATCCTTTTCCTCCAGAGTATAAAAAAATAGATTTATAAAAGATTAGGAAAAAGATTAAAAAAAAAGGATTGTGTCTATGGATGTGAGTTTTGAACGTGTCGCTTATCTTTTTAGAGCATTGCCGTATATTACATTATGCATACTTACTGTCTTATTGAACAAAAGTCTGTTGTGGAAAGTTAGTATATTAATTTTTTTTTTATAATCTTACGTACTCTGAGAACTTGACCTTAACAATACTAACTTTAGTGCTCTTTTGTACATTCGATGAATCATTTTCAAGTTGGTTTCACTGCAGCTGTCCCATAAAGCCGATGCATAATCAATTATTGATAAAATGTGAGCACAGACGAAAAGCTTAGAGAATGGGTATCAAGGAAATTCTTAATCTTGGCTAGCTGAAGTAATTTTTTTAAGGACGTTTTCCCAGTGACTTCGTATGGTCGGTCCACGATAGATCCTTATCAATGATTACTCCTAGCATTTTACGTGATTTCTACTTCTTCAGTTTGTTTGTCAGATATAAACAATGGCTGAAATTTTGACTTCATTCTTTGCAGTTTTTGTCGAGCACATACAAACAAACATTTGGTCTTGTTCGCATTTAAGGACATATGATTCATTTGTGTCCATTCAAAAAGTCTATGAATATTATCATGTAATTTATTTGCTAGTCTATGGGTTCCTGAATCACTGGAAGGGGAGAGATGTATCGTCGGCAAACATTTCGCATTTTAAGCTTTTAACATAAAAAGGTAAATCATTGATGTGTGTGTGTGTGTGGTGTGTGTGTGTCTGTGTGTGTGTGTGTGTGTCTGTGTGTGTGTGTGTGTGTGTGTGTGTGTGTGTGTGAAAGTATGCATGCGTACATGCATGTATGTATGTATGTATGTATGTTTGTATGTATGTATGTATATACATGCATGTATGTATGTATGTATGTTTATACGTATGTATGTATGGATGGATGGAAGCGTGCATGCATGTATGTATGCATGTATGTATCCTGTGGATCACAGATTTCCTCATCTCCAGATCCCAGTCAGTGCGCTATCAATCTGTCATGTCATCTGTCCTCTTTTGCTCCACAGGTTCCCCTCAAGGTACCGTTCTTTCTCCTGTCCTCTTTACTCTGTACACCAACGACTGCATTGGTACAGAAGAAACACCAGTCATTAAATATTCAGATGATACAGCCCTTGTAGACCTTTCCAATTCTGATGTAACATATTTTGATGAAGTTGAGCGTTTCAGCACCTGGTGTAAAGAAAATTATCTTGAGCTTAACGTCAAAAAAAAAACAAAGGAGATGATCATAGATTTTAGGAAAGCGGAAAATTATGTGCCTGATCTTTACATTGATGGAGAAAAAGTGGAACGGGTAGAGGAATACAAATATCTGGGCACAACATTAGACAATAAGCTCACTTTCAATACACACACCAGGTCCGCATACAAAAAATGCCAAATTAGAATGCATTTCCTACGCAAATTGAAGAATCTGCATGTCCAGCCAAAAATTCTTAAAACATTTTACAGGAGTTTTATTGAGTCTGTCTTGACTTTTTTCATGCATTTGCTGGGTATGGAAATCTTAACTTGAAAAACAGCAAACTCTTGGATAGCGTTGTGAACATCTGCGGCAAGATTGTTGGTGAGAGACAGGAGAGTATGAGTGAGTTGTATGAAAGGCGTGCGGTCAACAAGGCTCGTGCGATTGTTAGTGACAGTGGGCATACGCTTGCGCGACAGTTTGTGCTCCTTCCATCAGGCAGACAATTTTGTGTTCCCAGAGCTAAGCTGATGCGCACAAAAAAGAGCTTTGTGTTCAAATCCATTGCGTTTTTAAACAAAACACAGCGTAAGAAGAGGCGATGGATCACCTGTGACACAAGCATGTGCGCGGATGTGTATGTCCGTGAGCAAGCGGGAAAGTATAGATGCTGGAGTGTGGGTGTGTTTCTGTTTTATGTGTGCATGTCCTGGAACAGTGAGGAATAGAAATGTCTGGAAAATGTCTCATCTTAATGATTTTTAATGATAAATCACCCCCCCCCTCTCTCTCTCTCTCTCTCTCTCTCTCTCTCTCTCTCTCTCTCATACGTGCACACATTTATGTATATATAATCAAGAGTGGCTGAGTGTGTACTTTATTTGCACTACCAAAAGGAGAAAGATTGAAATTCCCATTTTGGTGCTACACGCATGTTTTATTGTTTGTAAGTAATTTTAATTTCCAGTGTCACGTTTGTAACTATAAATATGTATGTCTTAACTTTTAGGGCAGCGGTCACAAATGTAATTTCTCTTGTAACGAGAGATAATAAAGTTTTCTGAATCTGAATCTGAATGTGTGTATGTAGACAGTCAAGCAATTGGCTTGCAAAGGACATGAGTGTGAGCGCGCCTGGTGTCATACATAACATGGTAGCAAAGATGACGCAATATTGACGAATAAGTCTTTGATGTTGCAACTTGTTTGGGAAAGAGGTCCAGGAAAGAGTGTACACAAGCTTCCATGTGCATGTGTGTATGTAAGAGAGAAAGAGAGAGAGAGAGAGAGACAAGACAAGACAAGACAAAGTTTTTTATTTGAGCTAGGCCTTCTGCCCCATGTCAAGGGGGGGGGGGGGGAGGGGGGGTAACAAAGGAAATCATATCATAATATCGTACATAAGATGAATAACGTTTAATCGATACGGTCTTTAACCGCGAAAAGAGGGGGAAGGGATAGGACAGGTCGAGGGGTAGGGTAGGGATGGGGTGGGATGGGGTGGGGGTTGGAGGAAGGATGACGAAAAGTAGCATGTTCATAAGTCTGCAAAAATTGATCTTTAAACATCATATAAAGATTGGTTTTCTGAAAGTAAATGCTTTAGACAGATACAGGGCAAGAGGCATACACATTCTTGTATCAGAAAGTAAAAGGCTTAATTTAAACGCATTTGGGTGAGAACAATTTGGGTGGGATATACATTTCTCGGATAGCTTTATAGTAAGTACAAACCAATATGAAATGTAATTCTGATTCTTCAGAATTAGGGCAAAAAGGACAGCTAGTATTTTCTTTCCTTTTAGAATATCTATAAAGGTGGGGTTTCAACTGTGAGACACCGAGTCTGACTCTTGACAAATGTTTTCTGAGAGCAGGGTTTTAACAGTGAATAAATATGTCGGAACATCACATAATTGCCTGAACGATGAATAGAATCTTTTGCCATAATTTTAGAATCGATATCCTGTAAATGGCAATCAAATAGTCTTTGCTTAAAGATGGACACACAATATTTAACATTTTCAACTCCTTGGTTCTCCCAAACGAAACCAAAGCCGTATCTAAACAAAGTAAAGCATACGTTGGCTACCCAGTTCTTCTTACCGTTGCAAAACAAGCATAGAGCATTTTGTAAGATTTCTTTGGAATACGGCTTTCGTCCATACGGGTTAGTTTTTAACCAATACTTTATACATTTTATAGATGTCTGAATATAAAGTGGGTATCTACCAGATTCACAGTACACAAGTGCACTTGGTGTTTTCACACTCACATTCAACAGACGTTTAATGGCTAGTAGATGAACTCTTTCAATAACTGTATGATCTGCTGTCAGACCCCACACCACCTCAGACCCCATATGTTAAGATTGGCTGAATTTGGCAATCAAAAATTTTAAAGAAAAGTTTGGGATTATTTTCTCTCCAAGTGACCATAGAAATTTCAAAACACTAAAAACACACCTCTTCGCTTTCAGAGCCATATCCTCCAGTGAGTATGAAAACGTTAAGCCCGTAGATACCATTACTCCGAGGTATTTATATTCATTTACAACTTCTAGTTGGACACCTTTATAGAACCATTTTTTCTCGACAAGCGATATGGCCCCCTTTTCTAAATATGACTATTTTAGATTTTTTCTTCATTAACAGTTAGTTGGAGTCTGTCAACAGTGCTACTTAATACGTTCAGCTGGTGCTGAAGACCCACTATGGTGTGGGAAAGAAGAAACGACATCATCAGCAAATAACATGATTAGAATCTGTAACAAGTCAGGTGATAAGCTTATTCCGTGTTTACCATGTGTCACAATGTCATAAGCAAGTTCATTAATGAACAGAGAAAAAAGAATAGGGCTGCAGTTGTCCCCCTGTTTTTTAACCCACGGGGGCACATAAAAGCTTCAGTAAGATCATTATTTGCTCGGACTCTAGCTTTCACCACTTGATATATACTCCTAATAGCTCGATACATTTTGCCATGAATACCACTTTTACGAAGAATTAACCACAAATGATTTCGATTTACTAAGTCAAAGGCTTTTTTTTAAAATCAATAAACGCAGCATAAAGTTTCTTTCCAGAAGACAACTGTTTCTGCACTAGACTTATTAAAGTAAATATCTGATCAACTGTACTATAGCTCTTTCTGAATCCGCCTTGTGATTCGTTTAATATATTATTTTCTTCCACCCATTGTGTCAAGCGTTTATTGATGATATAAGTATACAGTTTGCCGCAAATGTTTAGCAATGAAATACCTCTATAGTTGTCAGGCGAATTAATATCGCCTTTTTTTTGTGTATCGGGTGTATAACTGATTCGGACCAGACAAAGTGGAAAAGTCCCAGAATCATACAATTTGTTGAAAAATTTGGTGATGAATGAAATAATTAAAGGAGGAGCGTATTTATAAACTCGCCACTAAATCCATCTGGTCCGGCCGCTTTTCCATTCTTTAAAGCTCTGATTGCGTCTTTAACTTCTGATACTGTTATTTCTGAATTTAAATGTGGTGTTCTCTATAATTCTAATATTAGCAAACCACTGGCTCTCGAAATACACATCTTCCTGAATGTTATCTCTCTGTAATATTTCATCTTGGATAGAATTATCGTTGAAAACCTTATAGAAGTGATCATACCATTCATCTATTGTGATAGAAGTGACTGGATTTTTAGTGAAAACTCTTGATTTTATAGTTCTCCAAAATGTCTTGGGATCGTTTATATTTGCATTTAGTGAATCTAGAGTGCGCGTTTTATCTTCGGCTTTTTTCTCATTTAAAAGCCGTTTATAAATCCCTTCGCTTATCAACGTACATGTGTGTCTGAGTTCTTCTGCTCGTTTTTCATTACTACAGTTTGTAAAGTTTCTCAGAGCGCGTTGTAACTCTGATTTCATTTCCCTGCATTCGGTATCAAACCAAGGACTGCTTTGTGTTTTTCTTAATACTATTTTTTTTTTTCATGCACTGCCCAGCAAGAGCCAGGCCTTCATAGAATTTCCTCAACGCTGAGTCTACATCATTATCGATTAGTTCTGTAGCCTGATTAAAAATGTCTGTAAATATATGTGTCGTAAATGCTTGATGATATTCATTAATCTTTTCCGGGTTCCAAACAAAACTTTTCTATCATAATCTTCACTGGTTTCTTAGGGACATTAGCTAAAGACGTTGCAGTACTGAATATAAGTTCTACAGGTAAATGTTTACATTCAACAGTATGTAGAACTCGCAAGTTTAAGGTGTATTCAGAAATACATCTAGACATGATAAATAATCAATAACACTTGATCCATTATGTGCAATATATGTAAATTCACCACTCTTATCTCCTGGTAGAAGACCATTCAATATCACTAATGAAAATTGTTCACATAATTTAAGCAAGTATCGGCCAAAATCATTTGTTGTGTTATCTTTAGATTTTCTCCTGAATTGTTCCTCCAGTTCTGAACTGTCATCCTTCCATATAACGGTGTCTGGGAGGGAGAACTCTTTGGCGTTAGCGCTGCCAGTTCTTGCATTAAAATCACCCATCACGACGAAAGGAAGATCTCCATACTTTTCATAAATATCAATCATACAATGTTCCAGCAAATAAATTCCATTATCAATTTCTGTTTCATTGTAATAAGGGCTATTATACGGAGGAATGTACATGCTTATGAGAATACAATCAACACGTAAGCCTGTTAGTTCTTTTGAAAGTTCAGAACAACACAGTTATTATATTCAATTGGGATATGTTCAACAAAAATAGAAAATATTTTTTGACCGTCAGTGCTACCCCGCCAGACAAGCGAGACGCTACACGATCTGACAGATTTACACCAGGAGACACAAAAACATCAAAAGAAGGAAAGAGGTGAGCTGGAAAATCAGTGGCAAAAGTTTCTGCAAGAAAAACAACATCATACTTAGACAAAAGTGATTTAATGTCAGGGTTGTAAGTATGCATGCGTACATGCATGTATATATGTATGTATGTATGTATGTATGTATGTGTATACATGCATGTATGTATGTATGTATGTATGTGTATGTATGTATGTATGTATGTATGTATGTTTATACGTATGTATGGATGGATGGATGGAAGCGTGCATGCATGTATGTATGCATGTGTGTATGTAGACAGTCAAGCAATTGGCTTGCAAAGGACATGAGTGTGAGCGCCAGGCTGGTGTCATACAGAACATGGTAGCAAAGATGACGCAATATTGACGAATAAGTCTTTGATGTTTGCACTTGTTTGGGAAAGAGGTCCAGGAAAGAGTATACACGAGCTTCCATGTGCATGTGTGTATGTAAGAGAGAGAGAGAGAGAGAGAGAGAGAGAGAGAGAGAGAGAGAGAGAGAGAGGGGGGAGGGGGGGGGGGGGGGGGGGGGGGGGGGGGGAGGTCATGAATACGGAAATGATCGGATGTGCACATGTGTAAATGTCTAAATATTTCGGTCTTATCGGTAGCTGAAGTTGCGAATGGTTGCATTCTATCTGCCCACGGTGTGAACAGTTTTGTCACACTCATTTTGGTGACGGTGCAAAAGACGTTGTGTAACTGGTCTAACTTCTTCATCTGCTGGTCTGGTTGGTTGTGGTCTGCTTATCATGTGAAACTTGGCATGTGCGCGTTTTTTGCCCCGGGGGTCGTTCACCTTTACTCCTCTCTTTTTATCAAGAATCCATTTGTGGTGTTGATATAATGTTTGTAAAAGAAATCTTGAATAAATCTTGTTAGTATGTACGCTCTCTAAAGCATGTATGTGGAATTATAATGTATGCATGCACATATGTATGTATGTATGTTTGAATGCGCGTATGCATGAATGCATCCACGCATATTCAGTA
>JADBJO010012131.1:22500-27500 GCA_016801955.1 Conus betulinus
ATGTTCATATACATGCTTGTATGCCCTTCCCATAACAGTAATAATACCACTGAAATGACGAAATTATTCATGCTATTTTCCGTAAACATTGTTTTTCCCTATTCATTTTTGTCCACCAAAGCACATGATTATACAGTCCAAAACCCACCCACGTCTCCCAACCAAGGAACAAGTAGGCATATTAGAAAACTCAACACCCATCGTTATGGCTTTACTCTCAAAATGGCATAAAGGAATTTGAACCTCTCTCTGTCTTGACTTCTTCCCAAGATTGCTTTCGTCTCAAGACGTTCACCATATCCAGGACACACAACACTCTTAGCATGTTAGGAGTTCGTGCAAGCGAACAAACACATACACGCGCGCACGAACAAACAAAATGGAGAACTGGTCCATTGAAAACTTTCGAAATATCACAGGGTTATAGAACACTGTTTTTTTTTTCCTCATTCCTGTTTAAACGAAAACATCTAATATCCACCTTTTGTACGTTAGAACCGTTGCAGATAACCTCGTATATAACCGAACAGGACAGCAGTCTGCATGAAGACGTCATTTGGGATGTTTTCGATTGTAACTGAGTATGTTTGCCTCCACCGAATATGAAAACTTCATTGTGGAAATGAATGATTCTCGGCCCGTTCTGTGATTGCTGTCTGCATGGAGATGGCAGAACAAAAAGGTTTGGGGATAAGCCCAAACAAAACAAAGAAACGAACACTTACAAGAAAACGCGATGCTTTTGTTCATTTCATGGACACGGAACCGCACAGAGGGAGGAAATTGCTTCAAAGCGATCCGTCGTCATATCGGATGGTAAACACAGTATTAGAGGCATTGAATGACACAGACTGAGCCTACTGGACTGGACAAAGTAGGGGTTGAAAAGAAAGAAAACATACCACTGTCGATGATGAAGTGTACTCCAACAGACCTATATTTATATTACACAACTCAGTGACTCTTCATTCAACTTTACGCATTTTCTCCTTCCCGGTTCGCCAAAGTGGCGTTGACTGTTTGCTTGTAAAAACGAATAGACCCCTCCTGCTTCAAACGCTACTGACATTCTGCTCTAATATGTGATCTTGAGTAAGGAAAAGAAAACACTTTTTGCAACACTGTTTTATTGTTGGCACTGCTATAATTATTACTATAGTCGGTTTAGTTGTTTGGTTGCTTTATTTTTCTGGCCACATGTGCACGTGTGTGTGTGTGTGTGTGTGTGTGTGTGTGTGTGTGTGTGTGTGTGTGTGTGTGTGTGTGTGTGATGGTAATAATAACATGATAATAATAATAATAATAATAAAACGATGATGATGATGATGATGATGATGATGATGATGATGATGATGATGATGATGATGATAACAGTTTTCAATAATGATAACTATAATGATGATGATGATGATGATGATGATGATGATGATGGTTGTTATTACTGTTTTAATATAAAGAAAAATGATGATGATGATGATGATGATGATGATGATGATGATGATGATGATGACGATGATGATGGTGACGACGACGACGATGACGATGCTGATGATGGTCTACAGATATATACATTTTGCTATAACCCTTTTCCTTTGCGTTGATAACTTATGAACATATGCAATGTATTCACCTCAACCCCAGCACTTCTACCACAGAGTCAGTTGAACTCGTTGGCTTCTCTGAAAAGCGTTGCAATACATTTTCCCTCAAAACGACAAACTAATGGGATCTTCGCCTTTTCTTTTCTTCTTGTCCTCTCTAGTTTGTTTCTTCCAATAAAACCTAATTTCCCCCAAGACATACGATACCTTAAGCATGCTAAAAACCAATGTACTGTCCACTAAACTTCATGTGCGAAACTTCACGTCTTTACAAAAGTCTTGGACACACGAACTGTAAATCAGTCCTCAGTTCCTGTTTTTTTCCCTCTCAACACTCCCACGCATATCTCAGACATTGACAAATTGACGCAAGGGTGCAACGGTGTAGTAGTTGACAGTATACAGTTCAGAAAGGGCAAGATAACTACACAAAAAAATAGGTTCAGCAGAGTTAATTATCTTTCAATACGTAGAACGAACGTTGTTCCTGCTTGCATAAATAAAAGCAGAAGAAGTACAAACAGGGAGGTGAATAGCTTCAATAAGTAGGTAGATACATGGGTGAATTCACGTGTTTGTTGATCACGTTTTTGAATTGAACAAAAGGTAGAATGAAAGGGTGTGTGTCAGTTGGGATGACAGTAAGGACACTGAAAAATACACCAATCGACCATGGTGTCTTTCACAAAGAGAAGATGGAAGAGAGGAAAAAGAAGGGATAGTAAGATACTTCATGAGTGCTTTTCCTCGACATAACTTCCCAGTCACTGTTATTTCCGTTTCACGGTGACGAACACTGTGTCATGCCTTGCATGATTGGCATCGGTTTATGGGGTAGGAGACATCCCATTTTCTGCACTGAACTTTGTCTTTTCGTTGTTACCTGTGTGCAAATGCTTCAGTCTGTGGCATTTCCCACCTCTGCTTAGCTGACAGAATCCCCTTGTGATTACCCGGAAGCTGACTTTCCCCCCTGTCAAAAAAGCATCGGTGAATCAGTGGGTTTAGAACATGTCTGTCGAGGTCGGGCCAGGAAAGTACAGGATTTGAGAGGTTTTATCGGTATCCAGACATGGCGGGGGTATTGGAGAAAGTTCCAACGAAAACCTCTGACGAGTTTTCAGAGACTTGACTCATTATTTTTATGGAGATCTCTTCCTGATAGCTGGACCGAGTTTTAACAGGGATGTCGGTCGTTTCTCTGTTTGGCCACTCGCCTTTCTTTTTGTTTCCGGAACTTTCCTCTTTAAGATACAGAAAACTACAATGAGAGAAAGGGTATGGCCCAAAAAGAGAACGCCGTTGTTTATTTTCATGGAATAGATTGGAAAGAGCATGAATATTTTCACAGTCGCCCTATCGGATGACAGTCTTTACACTGATTGCAAGTAAAGACGGCTACAACTCGGGAGGGGAAAGATACCACTCGTGACAACAGATTTCTCAGAGAACAGTGTATGAATGTCTCACAACACAAGGACTCTTCTGTAAGTCTAATCTGCCTTCTCTTTTCCGCTTCCTTCTGTGCCAAAGTAGCGTCCGTTTGTGTCTGCTAGCGGTAGAGAGAGTGCGCCCCTGTTTCCTACACGACCCACAAGCTTGTCTGATGTTGTCTCTTTGAGCGGGATGTGGAACGTTTATTTGGCAACGATGTTTTATTGTCAGAGGTGCGATAAATACTTTTGTTTTACTTTGTTACTTTATTTTGCTGGTGTTTGTGTGTATGTGCGAACGCATGTATGTATGTATGCATGTATGCGTGAAAGTATGTATGTGTGCATGCACGCAAGCGAGCCTGTATTTTTGCATGTATATGTATGTATGTATGTATGTATGATGTATGCATGTGTCCGTGTGCATGCATGTATGTATGTATGTATGTATGCGTGCATGTACGGACGGAGAAAAAGTGCATTGACATGGGTAAGTTGTGTACAGCAGCATGTGTATTTGTGTTATTCCGCTTCCAGCCATAATTAGCTCAATGTGTTTGAATGGATGGGGGGGGGGGGGGGGGGGGGGGCGGGGATATCATCCAGTAGAGAAACATGGAGAATGGAATGAGAAGGGAGAAGTGTGTGTGCGTGCACTACCGTTTGTCACTGAGCGTCATGGTAATCTCTGTGTCGCAAACGTTTGACTAGGGTTCCTCCCAACCACTTCTAGCACGTTCACATGTGCTACTTTCTAGTACATTTGGGTGTGCATTTCTAGTACTTTCGGATGTACATTTCTAGTACATTCGGAGGTGCTATAGTCCATCTCCTATACTGGGTAAGATGATTTGTATGTATGTGTTTGTGTGTATGTATGGACGTATGTATGCGTTTTTGTATGTGTGTATATATTTATGCGTTTATGTATGTACATATGTATGTGTCTCTGCATGTATGCATTTATGTATGTATGCATGTGTGCTTGCATGTTTGTATGTATGTGTTTATGATTATGTATATATGCTTGTATGTATGTATGTATGTATGTATGTATGCATGCATGTATGTATGTATGTATGTTTATGTGTATGTATGCATGTATATATGCATGAGAGTCATGCAAATGGCTTCCAGAGGACATGAGTAAGAGCGCCACGGTGGTGACGTATGGAACGTGGCATCGAAGATGATGCGACATTGATAAATAAATCGATGATGTTGCTTCTTGTTTGGAGAAAATGATCTAGGAAAGGAGTGTGTGTGTATTTCTAAGCGCATGCGCGCACGTGTGTGTGTGTGTGTGTGTGTGTGTGTGTGTGTGTGTGTGTGTGTGTGTGTGTGTGTGTGTGTGTGTGTGTGTGTGTGTGTGTGTGTGTATGAGCGAGAGAGAGAGAGAGAGTGAGTGTGTGTGAGAGAGAGTGAGTGTATGTGTGTGTGTGTGTGTGTGTGTGTGTGTGTGTGTGTGTGTGTGTGTGTGTGTTTGGTGTGTGTGTGTGTGGGGGGGGGGGGGGGGGGTGTGTGTGTGTGTATGAGCAGGGAGAGAGAGAGGGAGAGAGAGAGAGAGACAGACAGACAGACAGACAGACAAAATGCAGACAGACAGAGAGAGAGAGAGAGAGAGAGAGAGAGAGAGAGAGAGAGAGAGAGAGAGAGAGAGAGGAGAGAGGTCGTGAATACGCAATGACCGCGGTGTACAGATGTAAGTAAGTATTTGTGTCTTATCAGTAGCCGAACCTGTAAATGGTTGTGCTCTAATTGCCTTTGGTGTGAACTGTATTTTGTGACAGTTCAAAACATTCTCTAATTGGACTGACTTCTTCATCTGCTAGTCTGGGTGTTTGTGGACTGCTTATCACGTGAGCCTGTCTTTTCACCAGGAACTTCACCTATCATGGTGATGAAATACTGCTTCTAAAAGAAATACTGAATAAGTATTGTTAGCATGTATGTTCTGAAGTATGTA
>JADBJO010012131.1:38201-40701 GCA_016801955.1 Conus betulinus
AAGAAGTCTTTTTCAGCGCTCCACAATATCTATTAAAATGAAACTACAGAGTATTGACTGCAAGGCTTACAAACTTGCCCTTGGAGTTCCCACACATACATCTAACATAGGAACATACAGTGAAATCGGAATATTACCTCTGAATGCATTACGAGAAGCATGTGCTTCAAAATTCATATTAAAGAGTCTTTCACAGGATAACTTCTGTGCAAAAGAAGTATCCTTAAATTCAGAAATAGATTTCGTGAAACGGGCCCAGAAGAATGCAATCTACAAAATCAATCCAGTCATTTGCCTCTACCTCGTAAAAGATTCTAATATAAACGAAACAAAAATTGCTAATAAGCTGTCCTTTTTACCTTTTCCAAGATGGAGCAAGCCAAAGCTACCTTTGATACAAATTATGCAAATGTGTCCAAAAAAAAGATCCACCTTATATATTGAAAAATGTCATCGATATTTATTTAGAAAATATATACAAAAACTATTTGAAAATCTATACGGATGGTTCAGTGCTGGATAATATGGATACAGGAGCAGCATTTACAATACCTGATTTTAAAAGTGAAAAAGTTGTACCATCTTGGTAGTAGACATTTTTTTTTCAATTTTCAGTGCTGAGCTTGTTGCCATTTTGATGTCAAATTTACAACACGTCTTGAGTTTTGCTATTAACTCTTGTCAAATTCTAGTATGCAACCGATTCTAAATCGTGCCCTTAGCGCTATTCAGTCTTCCAATCCAAAAGTACGTGTTGAGATAATAACAGAAATAAAATATGTCATATCATCTTCTGTCAGCTAAATGCATTACAGTCACATTTTGCTGGGTACCTTCTCATTGTGGAATTTCAGCAAATGAGAGGGAGGGCTGCAAGAAAGGCAGCCCGAAATGTCGAAGGATCAATACCACTTGACATTCCCTTAGATTAAGTGAATGTTATTCTTTAATAAACGAAACGTCCAGTAAAAAAATTTCAGAAATGTATTAGAGAACTCAGAAATTAACTATTACCGCAACTGTATTAAACCCAATTCTGGAAAAAAATATATTGGCCTCATCAAGACCCAGCCTTGTCTCCATACCTAGAGAAATACAAAGCTTAATGCACAGAATGCGTTTGAATTCACTTCGAACAAAATTCAGCAAAAATGTTAAATGTATGTGTGGAGAAAAGAGTTGGAGTTGAACATCTATTAATTTACTGTCCAAGAGCAAAGGAAATTATTAGCAAAACTGGTGACGATACTCCATCTGATGGATCCGGTTCCCTGTCTCTATCTAGATTATTAAATGACTGGTTTTATCTTTACACAATTTGCAAAAGTTTGTCACGTAGTTTCAGTTGGTATTTATCTTTAAATTTGTTTTACTTTTTTTTTTTTTGAGTGGTTAACCGTTCGTCCTACACATTAATTGACCTGCATCGTACTACCTACCTTCCAAATATGATTGACGGTGCTCAAGAACTGACAAAGTGGCCATTGGACGCTCTCTCTATAGTTTTACATATTGTGTAATTGGATGTTTTTTTTTTTTTTTCACTTTAATGTTTTCCTGAGGTGCGGGGGGGGGGGGGGGGGGGGGGGGGGGGGGTTGCTTTATTTGTTCACACACCATTCACATCGTCTGATATCACTTTTAGGTGGGAAGACGTTAACTGAAGAACAACAACAACAACGCACGCACGCGCACGCACGCACGCGCGCGCGCGGCGCGCGCGCGCACACCCAACACACACACACACACACACACACACACACACACACACAAACACACACACACACAGAGAGGGACACAGAGACAGAGAGAGAGGAGAGAGAAGAGAGAGAGAGAGAGAGAGAGAGGAGAGAGCAGACAGGGGACAGACAGACAGACAGACAGAAAGGGAGTGAGATAGAGTAAATTGTCGATGTTCTCACCCTTGCCACTGTTGAATCCCCGCAATCTTACTGCATTTGTTCTTATACTCCTTCAGGGTTGCTGCGCTTTGCTGGTCTTATACTGTCTTAGTAGTCTCTATTCTCGTCTGCTCCCCTTGTGTCTCATCTTTACAGGTGCCGAAGTGTACATCCCCGCAATCATACTGCCTTTTTCAGACTCCTGCAGTGGTTCAAGCGTTTGCACTCTTAACCCACGAATTTGATGTATTACAGTGTTGCTCCAAACCGTTGACTCTCCTTTCCAGCGACAGGTTCTCTCTCTCTCTCTCTCTCCTCTCTCTCTCTCTCTCTCTCTCTCTCTCTCTCCTCTCTCTCTTCTCTCTCTCTCTCTCTATCTCTCTCTATCTATCTATCTATCTATATATATATATATACATATTTATACATATATATGTGTGTGTGTGTGTGGTGTGTGTGTGCGTGTGTGTGTGTGTGTGTGTGTTGTGTGTGTGTGTGTGTGTGTGTGTGTATGCAACCCACTTCACTTGAGGACCGCATGTTAAGACTCTGAAAATGAGTTGATGCGTGTGTGTGTGTGTGTGTGTGTGTGTGTGTGT
>JADBJO010012131.1:50701-53201 GCA_016801955.1 Conus betulinus
CCATTGGCACAGCATTGGGCTGCCATTTCCCCATTGGCACGGCATTGAGCTGCCATGTCCCCATTGGCACAGCATTGAGCGACCATTTTCCCCATTGGCACAACATTGAGCTGCCATTTCCCCATTGGCACAGCATTGAGCTGCCATGTCCCCATTTGGCACAGCATTGAGCGACCATTTCCCATTGGCACAGCATTGAGCTGCCATTTCCCCATTGGCACAGCATTGAGCTGCCATGTCCCCATTGGCACAGCATTGAGCGACCATTTCCCCATTGGCACAGAATTGAGCTGCCATTTCCCCATTGGCACAGCATTGAGCTCTGCCATTTCCCCATTGCCCAACATTGAGCTGCATTTCACCATTGGCACAGCATTGATCTGCATTTTTCACCATTGGCACAGCATTGATCTGCATTTTCTCCATTGGCACAGCATTGAGCTGCCATTTCTCCATTGGCACAGCATTGATCTGCATTTCACCATTGGCACAGCATTGAGCTGTAATTTCGTCATTGACACAACATTGTGCTGCCATTTTTTACCATTAGCACACGCATTGAGCTACTGTTTCCCATTGGCACAGCATTAAGCTACCATTTCCCCATTGGCACAGCACTGAGCTGCCATTTTAACCATTGGCACAGCATTGAGCTACTATTTCCCATTGGCACAGCATTGAACTGCTATTTCCCCATTGGCACAGCACTGAGCTGCCATGTTACCATTGGCACAGCATTGAGCTACTATTTCCCATTGGCACAGCATTGAGCTACCATTCACCATTGGCACAGCACTGAGCTGCCATTTTAAACCATTGGCACAGCACTGAGCTGCCATTTCACCATTAGCACAGCATTGAGCTGCCATGTCCCCATTGGCACAGCATTGAGCTGCCATTTCTCCATTGGCACAGCATTGAGCTGCCATGTCACCATTGTCACAACATTGAGCTGTCATTTCCCCCATTGGCACAGCATTTAGGTGCCATTTCACCATTGGCACAGCACTGAGCTGCCATGTCCCCATTGACACAGCATTTAGGTGCCATTTCACCATTGGCACAGCACTGAGCTGCCATTTTGCCATTGACACAGCACTAAACTGCCGTTTCGCCGCCATTAAAAGCATTGAGCTGCCATTTCCCCATGAGCACAGCTTTGAGCTGCCATTTCACCATAGGCACAGCATTGAGTTTGCCATGTCCCCATCGGCACAGCGTTGAGCTGCCATTTTACCATTGACACACCATTGAGCTGCCATTTCACAATTGACACAGCATTGAGTTGCCACCTCGCTATTAACACAGCGCTAAGCTGCCGTCTCGCTTTTGGTACACCCTGAGGTGCTACCTCGCCTTAGCCACACCAGTAAGTTCGACATCTCGCCCTTGGTACTTCAGTGAACCGTCACCTCTCTCCGCGGGCACACTGGTGACTTAGTTCCTGCTACCGAGGGATAGCCAATAGTATCGGACCTCTCCCTAATTGGATACTTCAGGAAGATAGCTAGGAGGAATCCTCTCTCCTCTCATACGATCTCTCATATCTCTCTCTCTCTCCTCTATCTCTCCTCTCTCTCCTCTCTCTCTCTCTCTCTCTGTGCGCGCGCGCGGTGCGTGCGTGCATACGTGGTGTGTTTGTGTGTGTGGTGTGTGTGTGTGTGTGTGTGGTGTGTGTGTGTGTGTGTTTGTGTGTGTGTGTGTGCGTGTGTGCGTTGTGCTCGTGTGTGTGGTGTATATGGTGTAGCTTGGGAGTGTAGGTGTGTGTGTGTGTGTGTGTGTGGTGTGTGTGTGTGTGTGTGGTGTCTGTGTGTGTGGGTGTGTGTGTTTGTTAGTGTGTGTTGTGTGCAGCGTGGTGTGTGTGCAAGTGTGTGTGTGTGTGTGTGTATGTGTGTGTGTGTGTGCGTGTGTGTGTGTGTGCACGCGTGCGTGTGTGTGTGTGTGTGTGTGCGTGAGTGCGTGCGTTGCGTGCGTGCGTGGTGTGTGTGTTGTTTTTAGAGAGGAGAGAGAGAGAGAGAGAGAGAGAGAGGATAGAGGGCGAGAGAGAGAGGGAGTGTCTTGAAGAGGAGGCGACCCGTGAGGAGAGGATAAGAGAGACCCGGAGAAGAGAGAGGAGAGGCGAAGTGGAGAGAGAGGGAGAGAGGGTGGGGAGACGCCCGAGGAGAGAGTGGAGAGAGAGCAGAGCAGTTGTCTTCAGCAGAGGAGGGGAGATGGAAAAGGCACTCCTTAGAGAGAAGAAGAAACTCCTTCAGAATGGACAAAGTTCCGGCTCTGTTGCTGGAAATAGGCTCTCGGACGGCCCCCCCCCTTTTGGTGAGGAGGACTGGCAGTTTTTGTGAAGGAGATAGAATGACCAGGGCTGGGCTTTGAGGATTGGACTGAAAAGCTCATCGTTAAATTTTTTTGCCTCCCTCTTAAAATTTGTGTAGGGGGTGCAACTGGGGGTCAGGGTATACTAGGTACGATTGTGAGGAGAGGACATCGCTCTCTCATCTCTTCC
>JADBJO010012131.1:58201-60035 GCA_016801955.1 Conus betulinus
GGGGAATCTCTATTCCCAACCACTGGCACATCTTCCCTTTGGTCGCCCCAGACCGGTTTCCCTTGGTGGGGAACGGGCTGAACAGCCCCTGGGTTCTTCGCTGGGCCAGGAGCTGACCAGCATATCTACCTCTTCATCTCCCCCTTTCACCCGCCGTTTTGGTGAGTTTCGTACTCAGTTATTTAGGCAAGTTTTTTTTTTTTTTTTTCCTTTTTTTTATTTTTACAAGTTTAAATTCATGGTTAGAACATTCTCTTATAGTTCTTGTGTGTTGTTACCTTTTACTGGTAACGTTTCCTTAGATACAATTCTCCCGTTTTATTAGGTTTCCTGGGCACCTTTGGAAAAGGTACAAACCTTGGTGACCAAGTCAAGTTTTTGCACTCCTACGTAGCCAGGAATCCAGTCAGAAGGGGGTCTTAATTTGTCTTTGGGGAGAAATTAGTCTGTTTTTGGTTAGTTTAAGGTTCTAAGACTGGGTTCCTTATTCATATGTCTATATTGTCTATTCTTTCCTTCTCTTATAGTTAGCTGTCTTTAATTGACAAACACTCGGGACGAACGCATCACGCTAATTGGAGTGCCTGTGTGACTAAGATTAAGTCGGAAAATAAGGGTCTCCTATCCCGACGCCCACGCTTTGGACTCGTCCCGTCGTGTTTATCTGTTTTTGTCAGCCCTCTGTCTTTGTGTCATATTTTGTATTGTTTTAAGAATAATTTCAGTATTTCATCCCATTTGTGAAAAGGGATGAGTTGCTTGATAGTTATTTTCCAGTAAAATTTTGAAAACAAATAGACTTGATCAAGTAGAGTCCCCGCTCACGGTACACACGCATGCGCGCATGCACACCCAGACACACCCTGATAATTTGCCCTGTACACGTATTGATCGTCGCTGCAGGGCGTTGACCCTGTTTGTCTCAGAAGGCCGGATCCACCTCTGGACACCCCTGGAGGTCTGTCACGTCCACCCCTCCCATCTTCTGGAACTGACGACGTGGGACCGGGACTTCTTCAACGCTGCTGTTCTGGCTGATCCATGTGGCCCTGGATGTGGGACAATTTAGAGCTGACCGTGCGTCGCAGGAACTCAGACTTGGGTGATGTCTAAGTGTATTCGTGCTTGTGTTGTGTTGCCGTGGACGTGGGACTGAAATAGGAGTGAATTACATGCAGGCTGGCATGGTTGACGAGGAAATGTGAAGTCTGGCTGTTTTGGAGTGACTGAGTGGAAATGGTTGTGATTGCTTTGGTGGTGTGAAGGTTTTTTGACCTGTCTTGAATCTTATTTAGTCTGTCTCTCCTCTATCGTTCTTCTTTCATTATGAAATTCTTTAATTAGTTGGGCTGGTAGTGGGAGTCCCGGGGGGAAGGAGAGGTTTTGCTTTTCTTGGGCTTTTGGGTTATTTTGTTCCATAGGTAACTTAGAACTGATAGGTTCTTTCCCCTCTTCTTTTACATTCTATTCTTACTTGGTCTCTCCTCTGTCTTCAGTCTTCTTTGGTTAGGCCTCTCCCCATATGGAATGAATGAGTATTGTCGATTTATAATTAATAAACTGTTATTGTCTTTGACTGTTGGGGGGGGGAGACCCGTGTTTTTCGTCGCGGTCGCCGGCACTCCCGTTCTGTGTCCGTCCGTTTCCGTGTTGTAGTAGTATAGTGTTCGTACTCCGCTAGTTTCCGCCTTCTGTCTTCCGTGCGGCCTCCTGGTTTTATCTAGTGCATGACTAGAGTTGGGTGGAGATAGTTGGTGGGGGAAATCGTTTTCTTTGTGCAGAGTCGACGATGTCAGTATTACTAGTGTGTGTATGTGAATGGTGTGGGAGGAAA
>JADBJO010012132.1:0-7500 GCA_016801955.1 Conus betulinus
TCTCTCCTCGCGCTGACATGTATATCTATCGACGATGTGTCCTTTACGTTTTCCCCCTCACCCCCGCCTTCCCTTTTATAATTGTAAACGGGTGAAGCTGTATAACATACTTGAATTCCTTCCAGAGTCTTGTGCCTTGAGGCGGTGAGTCAGTCTCTCTCTCTCTCTCTAAATATATATATATAGATATTTATTAAAACTTTGATAAAATGTGTAAATGTGGGTGTGGGTGTGTGTTGTGTGTGTAGTGTGCTGTGTGTTGTGTGTGTTGTGTGTGTGGTGTGTATGCTATAACGTATCTGCATGCTTGGATCCGACCTCTCTCTCTCTCTCTCTCACAACACGCACCCACACACCACAACACACACACACCACACACACCACACACACACACACCACACATACACACACACACGCACAAACGCGCGCGCGCGCACCCACCACACACAACCTCGGTATTCTTCTGTGTGCTAATCGCGATGAATCACATTCTATCTGTGTGACAATACAAGATCTGGTACAATTAATAATAATAATAGGCTCACATGCAACTCCAGTGCAAAGAGGGAAAAAGCAATCACTTGGAATAAATAACCTCCGACGAGCGTTCGAAGTTTTTTTTCTTTCTTTTTTAAAGAAATGTATGATAATCAAGCACGTCATTTGCGTTCCTCGTCGTGGTACAGGGGTAGGGAGAAGAATAGAGAGCAAGAAATGAGGGAAAGAAAGAGATCACAATACACTGTTACCACCACCACCACCATCCACACCACCACCCACTACTGCTGCTGCTGGGCTGCTGCTACTACTTCTCCCCCACTACTACTACTACTATGACTCATCCTGCTCCTACGACTATGATTATTTATGGCGACTTAATCTTACCTCATAAGCCCTAAGCGCTAACAACATCATCAAAAAGTTTAAAAGTAAACACAATAAAACCCAGACAACACAGAATATGTTGCAATAATATACATGCGTCTACAAACAAGGGACGCGTATTGACACACACCACACTTCCCAAACTGAAACAACACACCCCACACCACACACACAGCCCCACACACACAACACCACACACGCACACCGCACACACATGCAACAAGCACTGCACACAAACACATGATTCCCACAGACAGGTTGTCTCACGACAACAGGACGCAACAGCACACACACACACACACACCACACACAACCACAAACACAAAACCACAAACACACCGAACAGATTCAAGAGTTTTAATCCTGTCATCCCCTTTTGAATGGGCATGGAGACACTTTGAAACAAAATAGAAATGGAATAAATTAAACATCCAAATTTTCCCTATAATTAACTCACTGAAGTTGATGTTACACAACCTTCAACTAAGTTTAAAAAACTTCGCTAAGTTTAGCAACGCTTTCTTACAACCACAAAGCAAACGACAATATTTAAATTACGGGCTTTGTACATGTCATTTTCTACTGATTTCAATGTCGCTATATTCGTTACACGGTAACTCCATTACAAAATGAAATACATTACAAGGTCATTCTGGTCACACACACACACACACACACACACACCAACACACACACACACACAAATACACACACACACACACAGAGTTCAAATTTGCCAAACGGAAATGTATCAGAACATTGGTGATTAGCGGAATTAATTGTACATTTCCAAGATAATGACACCTTAGTTTACACAAGCAAGCAAAACAAACCAAACCATGAAACACTCTGAAACAAACATGAACTGGTGATCGCTTTTTGAAGATTTTTTTTAACGATTTCAAAATATATTATGTGTTCATTTAAACGGAAACTTACCGGAAGGTGAAGGTCATAAGGGCCAATTCAGTGAAAAGGTGTTAGAACCACAACATATTCCACAGAATCATTGTTGTTATTACTATGTTGGCATTACCTTTACCTTTTCCCTAACCCTGACATCAACTGTTGTCGTCGGGCACCCCTGATGATCCGGCCACCACGCTCCTCCATCTGTCCTGTCTTCCACCGCTCGCTGAGATTCCGCCAGGCTCATTCCAGTCCACTCTCGGATATTGTCTTCCCACCTCTTCTTTGGTCTTCCTCTATGTGCATTACGGCTTCCTCTGACTGGTTCCTTGCAGGACTGTCTCTGCAAGACTGCTGAACGGGACACATGGCCGTACCACTTCCCGTGTTTCCGCTTTGGTGATTAATTTACTCTGCGCTGTGTCTGGGAACTGAGACAAAACCAGGAGAAAACAAGACACATCCCCCAACTGAAGAGTGCTAAGTTTTGTACTCCTTTTGAACTAACTGACTGACTGACTAACTGACTAACTAAATGACTAACTAACTACCTAGCTAACTAAAAGCACAAGAGATATATAACCCCGTAAACGAAAAAACAAACAAAAACCAAAACAAACAAACAAAATTAACAAACCAAACGAAACAAAACAAAAAAAATAACCCGAATCTACAAAATGGCTAAACAGATTTAGCCCCAGTGTTTATATTTCAACGATTTACAACCCTATCTTCACTTGAAAACCACAGGAAAATTCTGGAAAAAGAGAAAAAAAAATTCAATCTTTTTCTGCCAGATCATTTACTTTTGCGCACCATTAGCTAACGTTAAAGAAATGTCTGAGACAACTCCAGTGAAAATGTTGGTATCCGTCTTCATCAGATGAAGAAGAATATGGACAGCAAAGAAACAGGGTGCAGAATATGGATCATCGGAGTCAGCCTGCTTCAACTGCAGCAATGGAGAAGGCGTTTACGATACGCTTGTATTACAGTCAGGCTACTGGGACCTCAGACTCAGGTCTTGTAAAGGCTTGACGACGATAAAAGGGGAGACATTCTCACATGGAAATGGGGACAAGCAGCTGACTTTGACGGCCTTTCAGATTTGGGTCTAAAGCATGCGAGAATGATCACTCTGTCAGTGTGTCACTGGACCAGTAAACTCTGCTTGTACCTTTGAGAATGAGGTGCAGCCGTGTAATCGAACGTCAGAAACTTATAAGTCGGTTCCCTTAGAAACATGAAATGTCTTGTTCGACTCCTCTTCACGCTCATGGGAGGGCTTCGGCCACAGACATGGGGTCATCAGGGTCGCCATGTTGGGATTTGGCGGGTTTCCACCACTGGGCAGGTGGGCTGAATGGAGATCATCAACCGCTGGAAAAAAAAAAAAAGAGCAATCGAAATTGTGCAATTGAAGAAGAAAACATTAAACTGATTATTTGTTAGCTTTTTGCTTTTTAGGTTGAAGTTAGGAGATCAGACATAACTGGAAAAACATATAAAGCTAAGCGAATTTTAGTTACCTTTATGGTATAAGTACGAAGAAAATAACGACAAATCTAATGTTTGGTTTCATGAAGTTTTAAGTGTAAGTAATTTTAATAAATACATGGACAACATGGAATCCAATATCATCTGGAAGCATTTAAGGCAAATGGAAGTAGTGATTTATGATACTGCCAATTAATAAGAGAGTAAGACACAAAGAAACTGGTGGAGATCAAGAGACATGTGTGTAAGAAACATTCTGGTTAGTCTGAGTTTTCGGACTAGCAGAGGTATTCCGTGCGTGACTGGTTTTCATTTAAACATTAAGAGTTTGCACTTCTGTTCTTTATATTCATTGTAATTCCATGTTTATTTGTCATTCTTCACGTGGATATAATTATTGTGTGTGGTGTGTGTGTATGCTAATCCATAGAAATACAAATCCCTGAAAATCATTGCCAACATGCCTGGTTGTTTGAATATATATGTTCTTATGTTCTTCATCATAGCTGATGATCATTTTAGATTTAAAAAAAATCAATATTCTCTTAATGAGGCCACCACACACCCCCCACACCCACCCACACACACACACACACACACGCCGCGCGCGCGCACCCCCACCCAATGAAACATATCTTTTCTTTTTGCACTTAGCTAAAAGTCAAGTTGGCAATACTTATGATATATAACAGCCAGTGGTGAGATGAGACAGAATAGTTTTTATGTTTGGTGAGTTTTTTTTTTAAATTTTGATTGAGTGGATTTTCTATTTTTGTGTTATAGCTGTAGATAAGTTGATTCTTTTGACTTTTTGCCGGACCCATTTTTTTTCTGTCTAATATCACGTAATGTGGAAAGACGTAAAACAAACAGAACATTAACAACAACAACCAACAACACAACACAACAACAACACACACACACACACACACACACACACACACACACACACACCACCACACATGCACACAATAAAACACACACCACACACACATACACACACACACACACGCACACACACACACACACAACACACACACACACACCACCACACACACACACAAACACACACACGCACACACTCACTCACTCACTCTCTCACACACACACACACACACACCCACACACACCACACACACCACTCACACACACACACACAACATACACACACACCACACACCCCCACACACACACACACCCCACACACACACACACACCTCTCCTTCAGGGTACCCGGGTAAAGTACAGCTGTCTAACAGCCATGAGGGGGATGGGGAGGAGGAACAGTAGCAATCACCCCACCCCACTCCCACCGTCCACCCCGGGTAGCCGGCGATGGGTTTCCAGCCCCAATGCCCAGGATCCACGTGGCCTGAAAACAAGTTCCCAGACAATGACACGTCATGCCGATGGCCATGGACACACATACAGTGAGGGTCCTTGGACACAACATCCACCAGCCACTCACTGAAATAAGGACCGAGTGAAAAAAAAACAAAAAACCTCTTTCTGTATCTGGACGCCAATCCCGCACGTTCCTCCCTCTGGAGAAACAGCACATCACGCTGCTTCCCGCGACCAGGCAATTATTGTCGTCATCAGCGGGATTAACAGTGGTGTCCTGCGTGATATGTCAGACCAGAACAAGCACCACTGAACATGTCTTGCAGCAGTGCAGTGTCTCCTCTGGTGGGGCTGCCTCATGACGAAATGATGATGACATCGACTGTTCTCTGTGGCTTGCCGGTGCCGGGACTGTGGAGGACGGGCCAGCTGTGGTTGTGTGTGGACCGGAGGGGGGGGGGGGGGGGTCGGGAATGAGCGGCGGCAGGGGGAGGGGGTGCAATGCTACTGAGGTGGCACAGAAATGGGACAGAACAATAATCCACTGCAAGGCGTCCGTATTCCCCCCGTGTCTGTTTGGGGCACCGGCATATAATACATACATACATACATACATACATACATACATACATACATACATACATATATATATGTTGGTTGGTTGTTGGCTGGTTGAGTGTGTGTGTGTGTGTGTGTGTGTGTGTGTGTGTGTGTGTGTGTGTGTGTGTGTGTGTGTGTGTGTGGTGTGTGTGTTGTCTGGTGATATTCGCCATTCAGGTTATCTCTTCCCCTGCGTTTGCTTCCTTCACCAAGGGCATAAAGTATGGAGATATATATATAAAGTAGAATACATCCCTGTCAAACAGTCTCAGACAAAAGAATGGAAATCCGTAACCTCATTTCCATCATCCTCATCGATCAACATAAAAAAATGTGTTAAATTCTGTGTCCCTTCATGCCCTGCTCTCACGGTGACCACCAGTTTCAACTTTCTCTCCATACTTTATGCCCTTGGTGAAGGAAGCAAACGGAGGGGAAGAGATAACCTGAATGGCGAATATCACCAGACACACACACACACACACACACACACACACACACACACACCACACACAACCAGCCCACCAACCAACCAACCAACCAAAAACAACAAGCAAACAAGAAAACATGGCAGTAGAGGCAGGTGACAAGTTAAAGTTCCTTCGTGTACATAACACAAAAAACATGGCGAGAGACGCATGTGAGAAGATAGTCTCTGGACGCACGTGAAAACAGAACCTCCTTGGCGAAGATAACAAACAAACAAACAAAACAAACAACGTGGCGACAGACGCACGAGAAACGATGACTTTTGTTCCGGAAGGCAATGAAGAGAAAGTCTCACCAGAATGATCCAGGGGGAGATGACTCTCCAGAAAACATGCCAGACAGGATTGGGTCTGTAGCCGATCATCATGGCTATGTCCTCGTACAGTCTGTTTGGACCCTGGATGATATAATAATAATAATAATAATAATAATAATAATAATAATAACAATAACAACAACAACAACAACACTAAATAATAATAATACATCCACACACACACACACAACACACACACACATATACCACCACTATACTATATATATATATATATTATATAGATATATATATATATATATATATATAAATATATTCTTATGCTTCTTAGGCGGCACCTTTGGTTGGTTTTTTGAAAACTCAACAAACATACTACGGTTTTGCACACAGCCTTTTTCTGGGATAGCATTCTTCTAAAACTGAAAAGGCAGAGCAGTCAGATTACCACTGTTCGCGGTCACTGAGGAGAAACAATCAGGATTCGAAAATACCGGTATCTGACCAGGAGTTATATGTTAGTGAGCTTCCTCCCCACTGGAGAATGTCTCCCCCTTTGGAGACTATAAGCTTGCTGAAGGTTCATTTTGAGAAGCACTTATTATTACCCCACTCACCCACTCAAGCACATACTGTCAGTTAGGCAGAATCATCTACCACTGCAGATATGAAGGCTTATCACCTCCCCTGTTTCCACAATCTAAGACATAAGAGCAAGCTTGTTAATAATTCTATATATATATACATACATACATACACACACACACACAAAACACACCACACGAACGCAGGCACTCACACAATAATGCAAGACACACCCACACACACACACACACAACACACACACACCCTTTAAGTATTTAATCGTCCGTTTACGTATATGTTTTTCATACGTCATTTCCTATACGTATTTATTTGTTTTTCTTTTTATGTCACAAGCCATGAAGACGGTTTATGATCGAAACGTTGTTGATATTTGTTCTGTTTTTCTTCCTTTTTTTTTTCTATTTCAAATCTTCTGAAAATCCTTTAAGACATGTTTTTATTTCTTCTAACAACAAACAATGATAATAACAATAATAGTATGATGATGAAATGATGATGATGATAACGGTAATAATAACAATTACCATCACCATCCTCATCAGCAGCAGCAGCATCACTGTGATTATGAAATAATGTTAACAACAGCAACAACAATTATATGGGATGACGACGATGATGATGACGACGATCATAACAATTGACCTGTAAGCGAACGTCATGCTTACGTCATCGCGGAATCTGTAAGGCACCAACATATCAATCTACCATCGCTACCGGAGGGACCCCGACAGTTAGAACTTAGCCCGCTGCGCTGATGGTCATGACTTCGACCGCTGGTGGGATCAAGTTTTTTTCGTGTGGCTTGAAGGCATTCACCGTTCGTTCAGCAGTAAATAGGTACCTGGATGCATTTTCTGAGGCTGAATTAAACAGATGGAGAAAGATGGGCTCCGCCTTCA
>JADBJO010012132.1:12500-20000 GCA_016801955.1 Conus betulinus
TTCACAATGCTACCCAAAGCAATACAAAACAGTACATTAAAGTAGGCCTGCACTGTGGCACCTCAGGTCACTAACTTGTTGAGTCCCTAGCGTACAGCACGTACGCCCGTAAGCCATTTGGAGTAGACCTAGACAGGCAGCACAGCACAGTATGGCATGAAAAAAAATGCAGAGCGATTCAGTGCCATGCCATGCCATGCAATACACCATTGCACAGTACAGTTCATTACAACAGTATAAAACGCAATGGAAGACAGAACATCACCACGCAATTTAACACGACTCACACACACCACAGCACAGCGCAGCAGACACTACCACAGCACAGTGCAGCAGACACTACTACCACAGCACAGTACAGCAGACACTACCACAGCACAGTACAGCAGACACACTCCCACAGCACAGTGCAGCCGACACTACCACAGCACAGTACAGCCGACACTACCACAGCACAGTACCAGACACTACCACAGCACAGTACAGCCGACACTACCACAGCACAGTACAGCCGACACTACCACAGCACAGTACAGCAGACACTACCTTGAGTCACCACCTGGTCCACTGTCGTGTTTTGCACGTGCGCCATATAGCCCAGAAAGACGAAGATGACGAACCCGGCGAACACTGACGTCAGAGCATCCAACGCAGGGAGCAACAAAGCATCCCTAGAACAATGTGCACAGAAAAGCAAGCAAAGTAGGTGACTGAAACCAATCTATTGTCAAATCAACTCAGGTTGTCCTGACAAAGTAGGTGACGTGGTTGTACTCGCATTCATGCACGCATCTATCTGCTCTTGATTATGGTAATTATTCAGTGTGGTCTGGCAGTATCAACTGTCTCTTCACAAAGATGACTTGCATGATTCCTTGGGATAATTCCAAATTTTCATGAATCTGTCCCCTGTTCCGAGCATCAAAAGGAGATAGAGTTCTTCTGATGGTCACGACCAACACAGGGCATACTGACACTGTTAGCATTCATACTAAGATGTCTACTCATACTGCCTGTAAGACAATGACGTATAGGCCTACTAAAAACACACACACACACACACACACACACACACACACACACACACACACACACACAAAACGAAAAAAAAAATCAAGGGCCACAAACACAGAGCGCTTAAGTTGTCGCTCTAGGATCACGTCTGTTTCAGTCCTGATTCCTGGCTGTTTTACGTAATATCATGCTAAATGACGGTTATCTGCGTGAACAGCTATGTTGATATGGAAACCCTCACCTTTTACAGGTTGTATTGGAACGGTAAATGGCACTGACGTATAGATACATTGACAGGGAAACCTCCACCTGTACAGGTTGTTGTGGAAGAGGTTTATGGCAATGATGAACAGGTGTGTTGGCAGAGAGAACCTCACCTGTACAGGATGTTGTGGAAGTCGCAAATGACGATGATGTACAGGTGTATTGAAAGAGAAACCACCACCTGTACAGGATGTTGTGGAAGTCGTTAATGACGATGATGTACAGGTGTATTGAAAGAGAAACCACCACCTGTACAGGATGTTGTGGAAGTCGTAAATGACGATGATGTACAGGTGTATTGAAAGAGAAACCCCCACCTGTACAGGATGGTGTGGAATTAGTAAATGACGATGATGTACATGTATGTTGATATGAAAACCCTCACCTGTACAGGTTGTAGTGGAACGGTCAATGGCATTGACGTACAGGTATATTGATAGAGAAACCCCCCACCTGTACAGGTTGTTGTGCAAGCGGTACGTGGCTATGATATGTATGTCTGTTAACGGGGGAATCCCCACATGTACAGGTTGCTACAGTAGAGGTGAATGACAATGATGTGTAGGTAAGTTGACAATGATGTGTAGGTAAGATGACAATGATGTGTAGGTATGTTGACAATGATGTGTAGGTATGTTGACAATGATGTGTAGGTATGTTGACAGAGAAACTCCACCTGTACAGGTGGTTGTGTAGATGGTAAATGATAATGATCTATAGATATATTAATTGAGAACTACCCCCCCCCCCCCCCTCACTTCACACACACACACACACACACACACACACACACACACACACACACACACACACACACACCTGTACAGGTTGTTGTGTGGAAGCGGTTGAAGCTGGCCAACGTGGACACTCCTCCCGCACCGATCCCCACGGAGTAGAAGACTTGTGAGGCCGCTGCCAGCCACACCTGTAGAGAGCAGCTGAGATCTTGTTATCATCATCAGCTCATCATCATCGTCACGGTCAGCATGTCATCATTGTCATCACCATCACCATCATCATCGTCGTAGCCATTGTCACAGTCCTAAATACCATACGAATCACTGTCTCGTTAGAATTGTTACTTTGTTTTCTTTCAGACCATTTCCTCCAAAACTTTACTATAAGCGAATGGAAGTCGAGCAGACGGAGGGGGTGTGTGTGTGGAGGGATTCAAAACTGACGTCACCATCAGAACACGTCACGGCAGACCAGAGAACTCGAGGCGCTTCGGCTTTCTTCAATGACAATCGGCAAGGAAGAACGCTACTGACGAAAATGCATTGGAGTTCCAGTATCATTCGCAGAGTGTACAGCAGAGTTGACGTCGACAGGCAGGCTGGAAACGAAGAGCATCTCACCGATCCGGTGAACCACATGAAACGTTAGAAGATTCGACATAGGACTCAGCATGGACAACACGAAGGCTTCTGAGCATGAGCACAAAGCCAGTTGAGGCAAAGATCACAGTAAGTAAACACAAACTGGGAACTGTGAAAAGGACAAACACCACGGCATCGTCATGATCAGTGAATATAGATCACTGACTGAACCTTTTACACGAACCAGCATCAGCCTGGCCAAATTGGAACCAAGCTGCAGAAAGAAGAACTTCACTTTGAGATCCAAGCTGAAGCCTTTGCACGCAGTCTTGCCATCCATCTTGCGGTCAGTGACACTTACAGAAGAACTGCACAACGAGATCTGAATAGTGAAGATGAGATGCTTCTCCTACACTGAGCTCGCCACAACAGACGAAATCTGCAGAACCATCAGGTAGAATGTGAGTCACGGTGAAAACCTGTCGATCACAGTGAGGGAATGGAAGCTGACGATGGTGTGTAAAGGACACTGAACAGACTCTCCACGACCATACTGTCAGCAGCTGTGCGGGGGAAGAAGAGTTAGCACAGACAGAGACAGAGAATCATCTGTACAGACATCAGAGCAGAGTGGACAGCACAGACAGAGAGTCATCTGTACAGACATCAGAACAGAGTGGACAGCACAGACAGAGAGTCATCTGTACAGACATCAGAACAGAGTGGACAGCACAGACAGAGAATCATCTGTACAGACATCAGAGCAGAGTGGACAGCACAGACAGACAATCATCTGTACAGACATCAGAGCAGAGTGGATAGGGACTTTTGACAAACCCGGGCACTTGCCCATAACCGTTAGGAATGGCATCAGCTGGTGCACCATCAATCTTTGTGGTGTCTCCCACTGCCTTGGTGCACTCCGAGACCACGTGACCAGTCAAGTCAAGTCAAAGTCAAACTTACTTTGTTATCTCGAGAACAAGAAATTAAGATCAGGCGCGCAACAGTGAAAAGACACGCAGCAGGGAACAGCGCATGAATTGATCAATGAACAATTCTTCACATCAACATGACCTTGCACTGCACCCCCATCACTCAGCCTGCATACATATATCCCAAGATCTTTGACAACATCATGATGTTAACATGGTATGCTTAGAATTATACAATACAACAGAGTTACAATGAACATATAGTAAACATACAAGGTACCCATGACAAATAGTTTTAAGACCCTTAAAGTGACCGCACTGAGCAGGAATTGAAACATATCATTTCATATCATTTTAAACATGTCGTTTAAAAAGTCATCAGGTATTCAATGCATAAATACTATCAATCCTGAAAGTTAAATACCTGTGGTACCACAGCAATGTTCTCCACGCATCCTTCCATAACAATCAGGGCTTCAGGTTGGGGATAGAGACACTTGGCCATGCAATATTGATGACCATCCTCATAGGCGCTTCAGTGAAAGGGGCGACAACTGACAGCATGATCATGGGTTCTCTTCCCTTGGCGATGTCGTTCGAGGTTGAGTGTGCAAATATCACTTTGACTTCACAGTGAAGCAAACGTCTATGCCATGGTCACCGTTCTGTTACCCTCTCTGTGGTCGTTGTCTTTCTCTTTACCTCGTTCGTGGTGTGGACGACGCCCCTGACCAGTCTGAACTCGGGGACAACTGACCATCCCACAGGTGATAAACCAATCACTTTGTGTCATTTGTTCACAACATTCAGTGCATGCAAACTGCACGGTTTCCGTGACTAGGTGGCCTAAGGTACTAGGAGGTAAACACGACTTAATTTTGTTCTAAAGCTGGCATAAATGATCTCTGTTTTTCCGTCGACTGGCTCGTTTTATGTGCCTATGCATTACAAACGACCAGGACCTTGGTTATAGTCCCGACACACACGAACGCTATACTCCTACATTCTGGTCATTACTTTTCAGACGACTTTCACCACACTGATATTTTGTCAGAGCTTTCAGATCAACCGTAAGTTCAACACTGAACAGGATGTACTTCATTCACTGTCCAGTAGAGTCTTGCCCGTCTTCAGCGCCTCATGTGCTTCTATTCGTTCCTCTTACCACCATCTTCCTTTCACAGTTC
Source organism: Conus betulinus (assembly GCA_016801955.1). NCBI lineage: Eukaryota > Metazoa > Mollusca > Gastropoda > Neogastropoda > Conidae > Conus > Conus betulinus. Next base: position 17,220 of record JADBJO010012132.1, read on the forward strand.
GCTTGAAACCCACCAAATTTGTTTCAGTTTCAGTTTCATCAAGGAAATGTTACTGCGTTCATACGAGTCCATATACGCTACACCACTTCTGCAAGTTTCGAATCCAAAGTGCCTTCGATTGAAGCACATAGATAAATGAATTAATGTGACTAAGATGAGAGATTTGAAGACAAGGGTCTAATGGCAAAGGAACTCCCCTTTGCACAGTCCTCCACGAGAAATCTACAACAGTCAGAGCGTTAAATTCACCGGTGACATCATATGAAGTCTCTGAAATCCTCTACAACAAGCCCAGAAAGTGTACATCAGGCCAGTCATTCAGGTTAGCCATAGGTTCATAGCCTGACTTCTGACGTCTTCCCACCGATCCATTTTGGCAAAACTGTTTCCGAATTTTGGAAACGGCACTTTCAGAATTCTCAAGCACTCTGGCATTGTTCGTGTGTAGATGACATTGTCTGAGAAACGATGTCATCAACTTTTTTTTCTAATCATTACCGAGATCCTTGCCAACTTCCTCGTGGTTACAGATGCTAGAAGATGAAATTAGACATGACGTCTGCGTTTACCCCAAATTCGTTGCATTCGCTTCCCTTTTCAAGAGCGTTTACCGCAAATTTTCTGTTCAAGTCAACCGTAACAAAAAAAAAATCACAAGGTGACCGCGAGACACCCTCTGCCGCTGTGATGAGTTTGATCATGGTTGGGAAGACGCTGTGCCCAGTTTACACACCTTCCCCTATGACCCCCTCCCGAAGCCGCATATGCCTTGCGTTCTAACGGTATGTACAGCAGGGGTTGCAGGTGCAGAAATATCTCATCTACATTCCATTCATCTGTTCTGCACTTCACCACTTTCCGTTCTACCCTATACTAATCCAACAATATTTTCAGTGGGTGTCAAATAGATAACTACCCCATCCACATGTTACCCACCCATTCCGTCCTCTTTCCACACGCATACCTGTCAAACAGGTTGTCCCATTGGGGTATCACATAGAGTGCCACCCCATCCACACAGTGCCCTACCTGCCAGTCCCTCAGTCTGTCCCACTGGGGGATCAGGTACACACCACCCCATCCACACAGTACCCTACCTGCCAGTCCCTCAGTCTGTCCCACTGGGGTATCAGGTAGAACACCACCCCCCACCACACCCCACACAGTACCCTACCTGCCAGTCCCTCAGTCTGTCCCACTGGGGTATCAGGTAGAACACCACCCATCCACACAGTACCCTACCTGCCAGTCCCTCAGTCTGTCCCACTGGGGTAGCGGGTAGAACACCACCCCATCCACACAGTGCCCTACCTGCCAGTCCCTCAGTCTGTCCCACTGGGGTAGCGGGTAGAACACCACCCCATCCACACAGTACCCTACCTGCCAGTCCCTCAGTCTGTCCCACTGGGGGATCAGGTAGAACACCACACCCATCCAAAGCCCCAGGCAGCATGGAACCCCGGATCAGCAAAGCCAGCAGCACGATGTAAGGCAAGACTGCCGCCACGTACACCACCTGTGTCATCATCATCATCATCATCATCACCATCATCATCATCATCATCATCATCATCATCATCATCATCATCATCATCATCACCACCACCACCATCATCATCATAATCACCCTCCTCCTCCTCGTCATTATCATCTTCATCGTCATCGTCATCGTCATCGTCATCGTTGTCGTCGTCGTCGTCGTCGTCGTCGTCGTCGTCGTCGTCGTCGTCACCGTCATCGTCGTCATCGGTATCGTCGTCATCATCATCATCGTCGTCGTCATTGTCTTCATCCTCCTCCTCCTCCTCACCATCATCATAATTAATGTATCGTTTATTTGATTAATAAATAAATATCCCCTGAACTAAAGTTGGTGACCAGTCATACTGGAATTAAGGTACTTAGTGGTGCCTACTAACCACCCACAATCTCCTATCTCTGGGCTGAAACAGAACTGCTGCATCATTTAGTTCTATCTATAACAACATTTTCAGTGCAGTTAACATCAAGTCCTTATGACAACTAACAAGCAAAAGCTGTCAAGATGTATCAATAGCTACTTTCCCAATTTTGTTTTTAGACTACGAAATGGACAAAGTTTCAAAACCAACACTGCAATTTTCGTTTCCTGTGGTAGGCATTACAGAATCCTGGACCACTCTGGTTAAAAGTGTACAGATGTACATAATGATGTAGTGAAACTGAAATATCACTGGGAACAGTTATACATGTTAAACGGTTGTACTGCCCAAACGACAACTGACTGGCTAATGACTCTCATCAAATGAAATTTAAATTCTTTCATCGTTCGGTGAGAAAGGGTATAACACAGCAACACCAGTTACTGGCTTGTCGCGAACATCATCGGCACACTACTCGTTTTATCATACGTTGGACAGATCACTGGACCCCCCCCCCCCCCTCCTCCGATATCTCCGGACACAAGGTGGACCCGTTGACACATGGTCAGAGCATTTGCCTGTGGAGCTGACGGCAGTGGCTTCGAACCGGGTCGGATTTTTTTTTTCCGGCTTGAAATCCCTCTCTGGTCACCTGGCAGTAAATGGGTACCTGATTTAGCTCAGGAAAGGCCAAAGGCGACAGAAGGAGAGAAATGGGCTCCGCCTTCCATCAGGCCGTACGCTAGATACGGTTAACCTCTGACAGTTCACTGCCCCTTGCGGCCGATTGGCTGTGTGACTTTTTAACTCTATACGCAGAGTAACTGTATTAGGCTGTTATTATATTATGTGTTCTTCATGATGTGCAATGCTTCCTGAA
>JADBJO010012132.1:32500-37500 GCA_016801955.1 Conus betulinus
TTTTTCAAATCTAGGTATTTGGATACAGTGCTCCGAACAACTGGTTCACTCTGTGATGTTTATTGTTCTTTGAAACTTTAAAGTTCCTGTACAGATCTGCGGAGGACGCTGACCCCCAAGAGGCGTGATGTGCCACAGGTCAGTCCAGCTGGGACATCCTTGACGTAAGTTCCCCCACGTGGTTCACTGCCCCTGCTGTCCTACTGCACTACTTTCTGAACTCCCTTGACTTGTTCCTTCTTCAGCTTCTGTATCACCATGTCTCCCTTTGCTCTCATTCTTTTACTTTTGATCACCACGTCATTTTTGCCGACCTCGGCTCTAGTTTGCTGGTGCCTTATCTCTCTCTCTCTCTCTCAGCTTTTTTTTCCTGCTAAAATGACGTTGATTTGTGTTTCTACATGATACCCCCCCCCCCCACCCCCTGCCCATGGTGGCTGTGCCATCATTATGCATATTTTGATCTCTCCATTTGTGCTTTATTTTCATTCTTTTTCCACGTGCTTTGAAACTGAATGTCTCGCATTTTCTTGGTATTTTTGTTTGATCGATTGTTCTCTAAATATGCATACCTATGTGCTCTTTCCTGCACCCCCGTGCTTTGTCTCCCCCTCCCTCTCTCCTCCCTCCTCTCCCTCCCCCCCCCTCTCTCTCTCTCTCTCTCTCTGAAAGACGGGCAGTGACCACAGGCTTCGCCACTGGACGTCTCTCCATTCGCCCATGTTGCATCACTGCTCCGTTACTCCCCCAGTCCTTTCACCTACTCCACGCATGTTAAGAGCAAAGTCGAATAGTCACACCTCACAGTCTTCTCAAACCGGATACCACCCCCCCCCCCCCCCTACACTTACCCCATATTGCATCACTGCTCCGTTCCTCCCCCAGTCCATTCACCTACTCCGCGCGCACATTAAGAACAAAGTCAATTCAGTTTCAGTTTCAGTCTCATCATCAAGGAGGCGTCACTGCGAGCGGACTAGTCCATAATTATACGCTACACTAAATCCGCTAAGTTTTGAGAGACCACACGGCGCATGATCTGAAGCTGATGAGGAGAAATGAATTAACAACAAAGACGAGACAATCGAAGAAGAGGGTCTCGTGGCTACGACAAAGTCAAACCATCATCACACATCACAGTCCTTTCAACTTAATAACCATCCTACACTGCCCCACTCTCCCGCTGACCCACACTACTCAGAGGTCTTTTCTCTCCTTTTGATCACCACTCTCACCACCACCCCCAGCCACCCGCACTACCCTCAAGTACTACCATACAGCGAGCTGAATCGTATGGCGATAAAGAGAACTAGGCATCGCTTTCCACATCCACCACTAGTGAGTAATGCCACCGAGTGTGTATCCTTTTTTGTTCTTCCCTTCTTTTCCGCCTACCTTCCCTTTTGCTATTTGGCAATGGCCTCGATTTATGCCAATGCCACCAAACTACGGCCAGTTCTTTTAGGCTTTGTATCAGTGTGTGTGTGTGTGTGTGTGTGTGTGTGTGTGTGTGTGTGTGTGTGTGTGCGTGCGTGCGTGCGTGCGTGCGTGCGTGCGTGCGTGCGTGCGTGCGTGCGTGTGTGTGTGTGTGTGTGTGTGTGTGTGTGTGTGTGTGTGTGTGTGTGCTTGCATGACAGGCCAGTACTGTAGATATATGATGTAGTTGTGTGAGTGTATGCACACATGTGCATGACTTAAAAAAATGAAATGTTACGTACTTTAAATCCTGCTTGCTTTCAAAGTGCAGAGCTTGAACTGTATGCTTCTGACGTTGTGGACTTTGTAAATCCTGATTTGCCGATTAACATATAATCAAACCGAAAAGAAAACGCGGTTGTGAACTACTTCATTAGTATATTTGAAGAAAAACAAGACATCTCCACAATGTTTTAAGAAGAAGTGTGCTGATGATGAGTGGTAACTGAAGACATCCTCCTCATCAACCATCGTTTTTAGTAATTTCCCTCCATCCCCAACCCCGATTAATTACAAGTGCTGCTTCCTGTGTGTGTTGAAACTGACGGAAACTAATGCAGGAAAGGACGTTGGGAGATTAGCAGCACCTGTTTGTTTTTTTTTTCGTGCCAGAGAAGTAATACAGAGGTACAAGTACTGACTGTCTTGCTCTATACGTCTTATTTGTTTGAGCAAAGACAATTTCCCACTCCGGGTTATTCATGTTTCTGTGTGTTATGACTCAAGAGTCTAATAAAAATTTACCTTACAAAAAGGAAAGTGAAAGGAGCAATAGAAATCAGGGAGAGAAAATCAAGTTTGAACAGAGACTGTGGCTATGACCTGTCCCCCATTTACAAGAGTGTGCTGAACACCAGAGATGACAACTCAGAGAACACCAACACCCACCACAACCACCAGTCAGTCTGGGCTGATGAGACCAGCAGTAGGTGGCCGAAAATTTCCTTAAGGTAAATTTTTATTAGACTCTTGAGTCAGAACACACAGAAACACGTCTTATTTGTTGTTGTTTGTTTGATTGGTTTTCCTTCCTTGCTATCATAAAGTGAGTGATCTACAGTAGCATGGCTTGTTTGTTAGTTTTTGCCATTCTTTGTTATCAAACGGTGAGTGGCCTACACTGGTGTTTTATTTTCCATTTTCCTCTGTATAGAATTCGACTACTTGGTGTGTTGTAGTTGTAATTGCGTCCTGATTTACTAAATTTGTTTTAATTGTGTATATTCATAGCTTATTATTGCGTCATTAATTATCTAATCTGTTTTATTCTCTCTCTCTCTCTCTCTCTCTCTCTCTCTCTCTCTCTCTCTCTCTCTCTCTCTCTCTCTGTCAGTCAGTTTTTCCGTCGTTATTATATGCACCATGGTAAAGTCACTGTCAGTGTGGCCTTAAAAGATAGACTGCACGTTGGCCATCTAAATACTAATAGATTACATGAAGTATCGTCAGCATTACAAAACACAGACAAACGATTTCATGTCTTCGGTTTTACAGAATGAACACTCTCAGACAGAATCCCTAACAGTAATATTATCATTCCTGGCTATACTATCATTCGGAAAGACCCAGTGCTTCCTAAATCTACAGGTATACTAGTTTACATTCATGAAACTTTAAATACGCATCGTTTACATCACATTGAAACTTTTCAAACTGAGTCAATCTGGCTAGAAATTAGGCTCTTAGAACAAAACCTATCAGATTCGACATTATTTACAGACGCCCCTCTGAAAATGCTGACTGGATGGACAAATTCACTGTCATGATGGATGCAGCATCTCTTGATGCTACAGAAATTATACTGCTAGGTGACTTTAATATTGGATGTATTGAAACCTCAGCAGACATGGACAGACATATTCTCCTCATACAACTTTTCTCAGATAATTGACACCCTACTCGTGCAACTGCAATCCACAGAACACTAACTGACCACACTTATGTCACAGACGTACAAAACATCATTGGACACAATGTTCCTGTAAAATGGTTACGTTGACCATTTTCCGTATGTATTTCATGGGCGACATATGGAAATAAAATCCCAAAAACAGGTTACAGACATGTGACCTACAGATCCTTTGCAAGATTTAAGGAGAATAGCTTTCTTGCTGATCTCTCTTGCCCACCATTTTCGAATGTCTACAATTATGCTAACCAGAAGACGCTCTAGAATATGGCTATGAACATTCAATACTGTTTTATGATAGACATACTCCATCTCAATGGATGACTGAAGAAATACAGAATGCAATATTCCTATGTGAAGGGTCTTTAAGAGATAGGAGGGAAATCAGAGGAATAATAAAAAAGAAACCCCAGCGAAATAAGGTTAATTCACTCTAAATGGATGACTGAAGAAATACAGAATGTAATATTCCTACGTGAAGATCTTTAAGAGATAGGAGGGAAATCAGAGGAATGAAACAATAACAACAACAGCGAAATAAGGTTAATTCACTCTTACAAGCTGCGTGAAAGAAACATTACCAGGATCTTGTACCATGCAGACAAAATTCAAAGTCAATATGGAAAGCTATAAATGAACTAACAAATAAAACATCACAACGTAAGACATGTCACACAAGCAGGATCACCCCCAAACGAACTCAATAAACATTTCACAAGTGTGGTAGAGAGTACAATGAAACAAAATCTCACTCAAACTAAATGACCTTGAAAAACTAGCATCGTTCTGCAAATCAAAGAATATTCATTCCCATTTGTCATGATCCTTAAAGTCTGCAACTGGTCTTTACTATTCCTCATGTCATCTGAATGAGACAGGAAGTCATGGATAAGATGGAATTGATGATGCAATTCTGAAACTTTCAGCTCTAACCATATGCTTACATCTGTGCATTGAAAAATGTTACTTTCCAACACAGTTCAAAGTAGCAAAAATCATTCCCATCTAAAAAAAAAAAAACAAAACAAAACAAAAACAAAAAAACTGGTGCTAATACAAACAATTACAGACCAATATCTATTTTGCCCGTATTATCCCAAACTCTTAGAAAAGCACATTAATAAACTTATTTACGACTATCTTGAGCCACAGAATCTATTGAGTGACAGCCAATTTAGCTTAACAAAAATAGTTGGTGTCATCCTGCCCTAACAAACCTAGTAGAACACTGGCATATGAATATCAATTAACATAAAAACATTTGGAGCATGTTTGTTGATTTTGCAAAGGCTTTTGATGTCATAGACCACAAGCAAGCTGTTATGAAAAAAAATATATATATATAGTCTTCTGAATTCTTCAAAATCCGACATATTACCTGTCAGATATAAACTACCCCAGGGGTCCTCTCCTGTTTTCTATCTACGTAAACGGTCTCCGTCTTCAAAATGAGGAGTTGTGAACTCTTTTGTGATGATACGACGATTCATACAAACAACTCTAACTCTAAATCAGCGTATGCATCATACAAAAGTCTATAGACATCTGAAGTCAATGGTGCCGTGTGAATCATATGTCACTAAACCCTGGCAAGACTAAAGTTTTGCTTATAACA
>JADBJO010012132.1:42500-45000 GCA_016801955.1 Conus betulinus
ACATGTTGAGAAAAAAGCGCCTTATATTCAAGACTTGAAAAAAAGCCTCCAAAATCTGAAAGCAATTATCTAAAAACGACAAAATATGAGGTGTATCCGATATTTTGTTGAAGAGATATCAAGCATTTCAGAGATACTACTTTCAGTTCAGATTGAACAAATGTCTTACAGACATTAGGCTTCCCCCCCCCCCCCCTCCCCATTCTTCCGGGAGACCATTTGACGACCAAGCAAAGTGCAACCAAATTCTCCAATCACTACGTGTCTCCTAAGAAAAGAAACGCAGTCAGCTGTGGTTTCCACAAAAGTCACCGACCATGAGAAAGGACTAAGGAGGACAGCTGACTTTTAGCCATCAGAAATTCGATATAAAATAAACAGGACAGGGCGTGAGGGGTGGAGAACTGGGAAACCACTAATGTAAACAACAATAATTAGTAATACGTTACAAAAAAACCCTGCACGTAACTTATAGTAAAACGAAGGTGTATTCATCAAAACACCAAAGCAGACTTGAATAATGTAACCAAATTCAGTTCTGTCACAATGTAAACACTATGTAGTACGAGGGAACTGTCTATCAAACGCGAAATCTGAAGGCGCTTGCAACACAACAGCCTGTCGACTGTCCGAAGTTGAACGATCGTCACCTAAACAGCGCAACAGGAGCTAAGGAAGCCCTTTCTGCAGTTACCAGCAGCTGCTGTCCACAGTACATGTGATGAGCGGTTAGGACAGTACACATGCAAACACACGTTACTTCAATATACTGACTGACGGATGGAAAGTCAGTAATCTTCGACACGAATATTAGGAGAAAACGGACATGTTTTGATGTCAAAATAGAAAGACACTTTTGTCAGTAACGGTAACTCTCACATACTGTATATCTACACGATACAGAATCAAACAAGGACAGAGTTCCCACCCCTACATTACCAGTGAAGCTGCTGGTCCGTGGTGAGAGCGTGGGGATTGCAGAGACGTCTACGTCTACGGGGGATTGCAGAGACGTCTACGTCTACGGGGGATTGGTAGGTGTGACAGCTAAATTCACCAACCGCTGTGCACACTGCCAGGGCTGCCCGGGGAGTGTCGTCTGCTATCTAATTCTTATGCGAGGTGTCGCCACCTGTCGGCCAGCAGCGCCGTTCATTTTGGATAATGAGATCGATTTTAATCCAGCCGGATGTATTCGTTTTTGTAGCAGCTGCCAGTCAAAGAAAGGCAGTCGTCGACAATGCATTCATGCTGTGTTGTTGTGTTGTTGTTGTTGTTGTTGTTGTTGTTAGAGAGAGAGAGAGAGAGAGAGAGAGAGAGAGAGAGAGAGAGAGAGAGAGAGAGAGAAGACGAGAGAACAAACGATAAAATTGCTGTTGGCATGATAAACTGGTATATTTCGTTCCAGCTGAGACTTGTTTGGAGTGCGTTTTCCCCACTCAGTCCCTTACCCCTGTTGCCACTTTCCGACTTCCTTGAAGCAACCTCATGGCAGCCCCTTCTTCCTTCAGCTTCTTCTTTCTGTATTGCCATGTCGCTCACTGTTTTCCCCCTTTTGTCTACTATCACCATTTCATTTGTGTTGATCCTAGTCCCTGTGTAGTGGTTTGTTGTATGTGTCCTTTTTTTTCCTTTATCTTGAATTTTTCTTTGCCATTTCCCCATTTCCCCGAACTTTCTATTTTCTGACAGTATTCAGGTCTGGCATGATTCCACATCCTTGCGATACCCTGAAGCGTAGGCGGTCAGGTCAGAGAAGACGATTTCCCCTCAACTTTCAGAATTGATAGCGGTCTGAACATCATGGCAGATGGCGAATGTCTCGCCACTAACGTCACTGGTGAACTGACGTGCCTCACCTACATGCTACTTACGATTGACACAGCGTTTTCTGGTACATCTGTGGCTTCCGGGGTTGTCAGTGGAGGGCTCTTGTGGAAGAAGCATGGAAGGCATCAGGATGTTTCGTAGACTATTTGAATTTCTTTCTGCTACTATGGGGAGCTCTGGCATGGCTTGTCTCATCCTGTTGCTTTCAGGTAAGGCTGGTTGCTGTTGTTGCAGCCACTGACGTAGAGGAGGGTTGGTGATGATGAATGGGACCCTATTTTTGGATTTGGGGGCTTGTACTCAAGGGTCTCATTACGTGGGACGCTGCTGACTCTTTCAATGGCTTTCTGGATGGTGTAGGTACTGTACCCTTTACTTTGAAAGTGCTTGGCGATCTCTTGGCAGCGAAGGGTGAAGGCTTCATCCGTCGAGCATAAACCTGCGAGCGCGTAGCATCTGGCTGAATGGTATGTTGTTTTTGTATACCTTGGGATGACAAAATAAGCATGTAGGTGTGCATAGGCGTCTGTCGGTTTTTAGAATAGATCTGTTTGGAGGAAGCCTTCCTTGAGGATGATGTTGATGTCCAGGAACGGGATATAGACAGGTGATGATTGATACCTGAACCTGACAGTGGGGTGGAAAGTGTTGATAAATTCAATGAATTGAT
>JADBJO010012132.1:55000-60034 GCA_016801955.1 Conus betulinus
TTACAGCCCAGCCAACCGGAAGGGGCGGCATATCAGGGCTGTTACCACACTGAAGTCAACCCAAAAACAAATCGACAGCAGCAGCAGCAGCAGCAGCAGCAGAAGAAGAAGAAGAAGAAGAAGAAGAGACAGAGGCAGAGAGAGCATATCGTTCACTCGAACAGAGAGTTGAGGCTGAAAAAAGAACTAGTGTGAAAGGTAACAGAATAGCGTGAGACGTTAGAGAAAGTGTTTCCTACACGTTCACAAAATATACTAGACAGAGCATAGAGCTAGGCAGAATATGCTACAACATCCTCTCAGTGAACAGACATTATAATTCACAAATGTATTTATTTTGACCACAAATTTAAAAAGATGTTCCAAAGAATTATGGTTTTTAACGAAGACATTCCCTATCTACACTAATAAAAATCAAAAACACACAAAAAAGAAGCTGCGTTCCTCTAGAATCACCATGGCCAGGCCCAAAGATCGAGAGGTCTAGCAAACACCCTCCCCGAATCAGAGGATGCCAGGGATTTGAGAGAGAGCCCGCATGTTCCACTGTATAAGAATAATATAGCTTGTGACTGCATTTATGTTGAATAACCCTGCTGATCGATGGAATAACATGTTTTGATGCTTCTGACTTTTGGAGCTGGAGGAGGAGAAATGCTGGATCTATCCACCATGGGACACGTTGATGGTGTTCACATGTGTTATGGAAGAACGGTTGGCTGACCAGTGTCGTTGACCTGGGTTGGGGTGGGGGGTGGGGGGTGGAGGGGTTATGGAAGGTTGGAGGTGTTTTCCACCCGTTGAACTGGGGAGGGGGGGGGGGGGGGGGCATGCTATCTTACCGATTGTTGGACAGTAGAAGTGATTGCAGGCCTAAACTATCAGGACGCTTTAAGGGCCAACGTTTGACCATGGGCAGCAGCAGTGACCGTTATTCTTCATTTTCAGTCCTGTGGTTCAGAATCGAGGCGTAGTGTGTTGTGGTGTGTGTGTGTGTGTGGTGTGTGTGTGTGTGTGTGTGTGTGTGCGTGTGTGTATGTGCGCGTGTGCGTGTGTGCGCGTGTGCGTGCGTGTGTGTGTGTGTGTGTGTGGTGTGTGTGTGTGTGTGTGTGTGTGTGTGTGTGTGTGTGTGTGTGTGAACATGTCCCCTGTTAATATCACTCTGTGATGCTGGCATCACGCTTACAAACTTGTGAGTGTTGCGCATGAACCGTACATCCTGAAAGTGGAGCAGCCTCTTCCACGTGTTTCTGATCGAGTGGGCCTTCCGCCATTTCCACGGCTGATCTCGCTATTCAACTTGTGGGGTGGGTGTTTTATCATTCATTTTGCATCCTGCTCGTTGAAACGCACATTGCAAAATCTCTATGGTCACCAACTTACATTCCTGTCATAAAGAGAACTATGTAACAGATGAAGTTTCGATCTTGGAGCAGACTGCAGTGATTGATTTTAGTCGGAGCACTGTGATACACACGATAAACGCGACTGTTCCTGCCGTGACACAAATGACAAAAACAGTAACATGGGGATATACAGACAGTTATGAACCTATCGCACGTATGAAATCTTCATTCCTTCTTTTTCTCATTTCCTTCCGTTTTCATAAGCCGCAGAGCAGAGCTGGTGACGAAGACGTCCTCAGCCTGTGCTGGTCCCACGATCGGCATTACAGCCATTTCTAAAGATCTTATTGGGCTGTGTTTTTCGCAGCTTTGACACTACAAAATGTGTAAAGACCACATTTCTATACACCGTGATAAACCTGTGTTCTCAGAAAACATACTCGATTACGTCTTTGCCCCCCGTGACAGAATGACTAGACAAGATGCGTGTTTGGCCAGCGCTCAGCGTGATTAGTGTGTCTTCCTCACTGAATTGGAAGCTCAGCATTGAAATTTGGCTTGCATTCGCACTCCGCCACTCCTGAACACACGTTCCCTCTGCTGCATGCACACTATGTTTAGGTGAACCATAACCCGACCCCATCCCTCTCTTTCTCATACATCTGCGTGTATGCATGCGTAAACTCGTGTATGTTCACCTGCACAAAAACAGCAACACCCCCCCCCCCCCCCCCCCCACACACACACACACACACACACACACACACACACACACACACACACACGTGTGTGTGCCCCCCCCCCCCCCCCCCACACTCACCCTTCTACAATTAATTCAGGAATGAATGATGACACACTATTTAAACATAGTGTCATCTCCTGACACAAAAGGTGGGAAATGGCATTGAGTTGGCAAACCTGCACACATTGTATTCAACGCCTCAGCACAGCCAGATCCGTTTAACGCTAGCGAACAGACACGTGTGTGCACCTATGATGTGTACACATACACCCGAACACATACATGTTTGCATGCATGAATACATGCACGCACGCACGCACGCACACACACACACACGCACACACAACGCACGCACGCACACGCACGCACGCACGCACACACACACCACACACACACACACACACACACACACATACCACACACACACCACACCGACACACATATGCACCAACTTCAACAAAGAGGAACAGCGATAACAATGCACACACACACACACACACAACCACACACACACACACACACACACCACACACACACACACACACCACACACACACACACACACACACGCACGCACGCACACACACGCGTTCGTGCATTTAGGCACACACACTAGAACTTCAACAACAACAACAACAACAACAACAACAACACACACACACACACACACACACACACACACACACACACACTCACTCACTCATCAATGCACGCCCACGCGTGCGTACGTGCGCACGCACACAACACACACGCACACACACACACAACACACACACATACATGCATGCACACACACACAACACATACGTGCGCGCGCTATATTAAGCAAGCTTGCACACATACACTAAAAGAGTACGGTTTCACAGCATACTGACCTACAGCCGGTGAAACGCATCACAGCTGGTTTGAATATCAGTAGCATGGTATGAGTGGTCCAATAATCAATACCAGATTTCTGCGTGTGTGGATGCGTGCAGGCATACACATACTGAGATAAAGAGGCAGGCTGAATCACATGCATGGAAGCTTATTACATTTGCAACATGTCCTATACATGTCGTAGATACCAGTTAGCTTACATGTACACCACAAATATGACAAAGATTCGGGCTGCTTTTCCCCAGGGACAGCGCGTCGCTGTAGCACAGCGCCGCCATTTTTTTTTCCTGTATGCTTGTGGATATGTTTTCCTGCAGAGGTGTGTGTTTTGCTACAGAATTTTTGCCAGGTACACCTCTTGTTGCCATGGGTTCTTTTACGTGCGTTGGAGTGCATGTTGCACGCAGGTCCTCGGTTCATCATCTCATTGAACTACTCATTATTTTGATTTGACTTTTTAAAAAAGTTGACTTTTCTACTTCTCTATATATCAATAGTAAAATGCAAAGAAATACACGTATGTAAAATTCTCAAAGTATTATTGCGTTTCAAAGGCTTTATAGCTGCTATAGACATGAAACAGCTCTGCTGAGAGACAAAGCATCCAGTTTAAGAATAATATTTCATTTGTGAAATAATTCAATTAAAGCTATGGGTATATGAAATTATCAACATTATCTGGGTAGCTTTCCTTTTCGTTTTTTGCTTTTTGTGAATATCAGTGAAACTTTTGTAAATTGCAAAACTACCAAATATTTAAATAGATATAAATGATTGTATCTCTCTATATTTGGATTTTTTTTTAGCAGCACCGTAATCACATTGTTTGCAAGAGCAGGGTTGACCTCATAGCTGGTAATAAAGTAGCTTTTATTGGCAGCTCAACAAACGCAGCCATAGAAGAAAGAGAAGTGAAGTTTCAAACGATCTAGGACTAGGAGCCATTACTATCAAAATACTTTAAATCTGAACATGAAGTGCGAATATTTTCTGTGCTAGACTTATGGGGTGCCTCTAGAAAATAATGAATATTCATTATGCATAATACTTCATAATGGTGGTGAGGAACTGGCCAGATTTTTACTCTTAATTTTACTGCTGACCACTGTTATCATCATCAACACCCCCTATGAATACAGTAAAAACCACAAGACATGAACCTGACAGGAGGTATGGCAGCATTATTGTTCACCCCATGATGATGTATTTCTTTGCGAAAAAATACCCCCCATGATGATAACCTCTTTCATGTTCTTCCGAAAAAATACCTCACGCACTGTGGTGTTTGTGTAGTGTGTGTAACCTGTGTGTGTGTGTGTGGTGTGTGTGTGTGTGTGTGTGTGTGTGTGTTGTGTGTGTGTGTGTGTGTGTGTGTGTGTGGGGTGTGTGTGTGTGTGTGTGTGTGCCTGGGCATGCGTGTTTCTATGAATATATGCATCTGAGTGTCTAGGTATGTATGCATGTATGGAACTAGTTTTGTGGTAACAACAATACTGAAATTGTTGCTTACGTTGCTTTTTTTTTTGCAGACGAAAAAGGTGAGACTCTACCAAAGGAAATCTGAGAGGAGCAAGTATAGCCAGCACAACTTGGGAGCAGCACTGAAAGCCATCTCTGAGGGTTTTCCCCTGGTTCGAGCCAGGTAAAGAGTTTGGTGTTTCCTGCACGTACTCTTCGGCGTCACAGGGACCGTCAAGTGCTGAACCTGGAACGCTGAATTTCGGAAGATGTCGCAGTGGGCCTGCCGTCTGACGCGGAGTCACAGCTGAAGACCCCATGTTCTAGACATGCAGAGACGACTCTCTGGTCTGAAGATGCGGGGACATGCAACGTCTTGCCGCTGATGTCGCAGAAAGAGTGGGGGATCAGCCACCCATTCCAACAAGGAGTCACGATTGGCAGGACAAGACTGGGTGCAGGTTTTGTCATGCGCCATGGACTAAGCATTCGGCAGCCTCCGGCAGCTAGCTTAGCTCGCGCTGTAGGTTTCAATAAGCCTCAAGTGCATCAGTTTTTTTTTTTTCGACTGTACAAAGAATGTTTGGCAAATCATGATGACACACCATCC